>SNQJ01S0119485.1:0-27341 GCA_010110895.2 Picea sitchensis
TATATATATATATATATATATCAAGTGATTATTATTGAAGATAAGTTATTGCTATGAAAAGAACCATGTCAATGTGTTATGAAAGCTATTTTTTGATTAACAAGATGAGAGTGGGCGTCATGGTATCTATTTTGTTAAAGTCATTTCAAGCTTGTAATGTAACCAGAGGCAAAAGGATAAATTGACACAATGGGATGGTGTCTATAGGGGAATTAAACACTATTGGGAAAATAATGTCAACTATAGGAATTAACATTTTCCAAGATAGCATTGAGATGCAAGATCATGAATGCAATAGGAAATCTAGCTTATCATTGAACAAAATTAAAGTGGCTACAAAAATTAAGTAGTTTTGGTATTATTATTTTGGTATCAATCATCGAAATTAAAGTGATGGAAACTCTATTTAGTCATTTTTATATCTGATCACTTATGTAATTGTTAATTTTCTAATTCAATGTGTAAATAAATTGTTTCCTTGTGATTTCCTTGTTGAAAATTGAATTTGCAGCTCACAGAATAAAATATATTGACTGAATAATTAACTGGAAAGAAACAAATTAGCGGAAGCAACTAGAAACCAAATTTCACACATGCACATAAAAATTCTGTCCTTCAAATCAACTTCTCATTAAAATAATATCAAAGCTTACAAGGGCTCCCAAATTGGAAAAATCTGCTCACCGAGAAAAGAGACAAAACTACAGTCAACACTTGCAGCCCAACACCTCTACCTTTTCTCTACGACCATGTACCCACAACCTATACACGCCTAGTATGGTCTGTACAATGCGTTTGCATGTGCTTGTGCTTTTTGTACACCACATATGTACGCACCCCCGACTTCTTGTTTGACGAGTACACACGCACCCTGAGCTATTTGTTCAATGCGTATGACATTGCCCGCGACTCTATACGACCTATACTTGCGGCTCATACCTGTTGCTAAGATCTGAGTTGTTGCTGGATCTCTTTGTTGCTGCCCACTTGCTCTCTTCTCCTTTGGACCGATTTGTGGATGAAGCTCCTTTATCACCCTTACCAAGATCTCTTTGAACAAAAGTCCTTCTTTGCTCTCTCTATGAGTCAATGACTCCAGTAGATGTGTTGTATGTGTGTCTTCTCCTTTCACCTTGGTTTCCTTTTATAACATTGAGTTGAATCCCTAACCTTAATGTCCAAAGTGAATGACGGTTGAGATTAGATCTCACCCCATTTGAGATCAATGGTTGAGATTAAGTTTAAATAACTAATGCAATTAAGTTACATTTTATCGAACTTTTCCCAACTCAATAATTAAAAAGTCATCCACTTTAATAATTCCTTTAAATACACTGAATTTTCAAGTTTTCTGAAAGGTCCTTTGGACAACTTCCACACCTCTGACATTGGACTTGTGCACAAGTACTTGTTCGATGTTACAATCATCAACAATCCCTCTTAGCGAAGAAGGTACTTCTGAAAGAGCCACCTGAAATTGGTTGTCCCTCCGATCGTGATACAATGTCCCACACATCATCCTCCATCATGGCATTCTGATATACCTGCTGGTCTGCTGCCTTTTCAATGACGTTACACATTAATGCCATCAAGTTTGGAAACTTCTTCAGAATTTGCTCTCCTCGAATGTGCTCCTAGGAGCCTCAACATGCTTCTGAGCATCCTTCAACGTCTGCATAAACCACTTGGGTCTCTCGACAGGGCTGGAAGGGGCTAACTCCTCCACTCCACCCGAAGGTTGACTCCATGAACTGAAAGTCTTTGAACACTGTTCTCCCTTCAGAGCCTCCTTCTTCTCATCCTCTGCCATTGGTGGTAACTCATGAGACTTCCTAGATGCCAAGTTCTCCTCAAACTTAACATCTATTTTCACAACTGTCTTCCTCTATGCTAGTATGAAGATCTTGTAAGCTTTTGAGGTCTCATTGTATCCCACGAATATGCCCTTCTCTCTTGAAGGCTCCAACTTCGTCCTCTTCTCCACATGCACATGGATGTATACTGGGAAACCAAAGATCCTCAAGTGTCCTATCTCTGGCTTCAACCCTGTGAATGCTTCCTTAGGAGTCTTGTCCCCCAATATCCTGTGAGGACCCCTGTTTCACACATACACTACCATGTTACACGCCTTTGCCCAAAGAAACATAAGCATATCCTAGTCATGTATCATAGCTCTGGCAGAACCGATGATCGATCGATTCTTTCTCTCTACGACCCCATTTTGCCGAGGGTTGTGTTGTAACATTTTCTAAATTTTCTATAAAATGTAGGAAAATTCATTTCAATAAATTTTAATTAGGGGTTGGTTAATTAGTTTAGTTTAATTAAAATTTATTAGTTAAATTGGTTGAGTTAATTAGTTAATTTGTTCCAAATCTTTATTATTTTTATTATTGTTAGGTTTTATTAGTCAAATAAAGTCTAAACTTTATTGTTAAAGCTCAACATCGATTTATTTTTTATTTTGTTAGTTTAGTTATATTAAAAGTTTTGTATGGTTTGATTTCAAATGTTTTGTTTTTAAATACATAGCTTATCATAAGTTTCATATTAATAAAGCAGATGTTGTATGCAGGTTTGATCGTGTAGTCAACAAATTAAATCAACGATCTTCATTCAATCGCCCCCCCTCCCCCTCACATGCTCGATGTTTAATAAAGGGAGGGGCCCCTGTGAAATTTAACCATGGTTTGAGCTTCAGTGACGTGTCACTCGATCATGAATTGCGCCCCCCCCCTCGCAATTAACGATAAACTAATGCGTGTCCAGGTGACGTGAGCAAGCGCGAAAAGGTGAAGTGACATTTTGTTGACTTTTATTATTTAAATTTAATTATTCTCCACCAATTCGAGATTGCCTCGTATTCAAGTTCAATTTTTTAAAAGGTTAAAGGTGAAGTTTCGATGGTTAATGTTTATTTTACAAGAGTTTAAAGTTGGTAACGCTGTTCAACCTACCAACAAAAACCCACCAATCTAGCCCAAGTATATCCTGAAGCACATTTCTTCCAGGTAATTCCAAATCTTTTGCCTTCCCAAGATTTTCATTGTTTAAAATGGAATCATCTAAGTCAACTAAAGCTAAAAAACTTCTAAGTGTTGATGAAGAAGACTTAGTAGATAGAGACAAAGATATTTTCGACCCAGTTTTATTGTTTGATTTATTTAAAATACCTCAGCTAGCAATCCAAAATTTTAGGGATTTAGTTGACCATTATCACGCTTGGGAGTCTGATTTGGCAAAATTCCTAGTGCCCCAAGTGTATGGATTTCCCGAATTTGTGGTCTTGTGTGCTTCAAATTACATTCATTCTAAGAGGGTTGCTATTTCTCAACATGGGTCTTTGCTTATCGAAATAAATCCCCAATCAATTTTTGAGATGTTAAGATGGCCCTTAAACCCTGATAGTGAAACGTTGGATGAAACAGTATTAGCCAAATGCTTTAGAGAGTTAAATTCTCAACATAGGGTTACCCTTTTACAATCTTATTTATGCTCAAACCTTGACATCCCTGCAGACGACGTTACTCTTAAATCTAGCTTATTTCATGAAATATCCAGACATATCGTTTCAATGATATCTGCAATTTTAGGGAAATATTATGACCATGTTGTTGATGAATTTGTTTTAGGGTGTATGATGTCAATTTGTCCACCCATAGTGAAACCCTTAACCAAATTCAACTATGATCAATTTTTGGTTGATAAGATCCATCATCAATCATCAGAGTTTGAAACTCTCATAAGTTTTAGATACCAATCCTACTTTGTCTACCTCTTTTTGTTTTCCCAAGATGTTCACTTTTTACATTTTGAACTAAAAAGTGAAGATGAAATTGGTAATCTAGTATCAATCATTCAATGGACTTCTCTAGTTAAGAAAAAGATTCAGAATGTTGGATTCTTAGAATAAGTTAACCAGTTCATGTCAAAGGATTATGAGATTATACATGATGCGATGCCTCCTAGAGTCTTTCTAGAATGTAAGAAATTGTTGCAGTCGAGTCCTGAAAAGAAAGTAGGACACTGGTACATTTTTGAAAATCACACATAAATTAGAATTTATGGTTCTGAAATTCAACCTTTCCTTTTACCTACTTTCTTGACTCCCAAATTTTTTGCATTTGAAGACATTAGACATAGATTAGACTTTGATCATATCCATTTTGTATCAAGAAATTAAAAAGCTAGTTTTACATTGAAAAAACACGTTGGTCCTTTTATTGTCAATAATAGAGCAACTTTGCAGGTAACATGAAAACTTATCGAGAACATGGATTTCCAGTAGGGAGAAATATGGGTGTATAATCCTAATGTTGTAATTTCTTCAAAAAAGATTGTCCATGGACAAGTTCCTTATCAACATCGACAAAAAACACAATTGGAGCTGTTGGAAAACTAGAACACCCGGGAAGATGTGCATCGTATCTTGCAAATTCAGGGAAAAGTTCTAGAGAAACCTTCAAAATATCTAGTAATAGAGACCCCTCAACAATTTGAAAAGATATACAAAATAAAGACTACAAGATCGACTTCAAAAATGTCAGAAACAGAAGAAGAAAGATCAACAAAAGGGCAAAAGGCAGAGGTACTAAATAAATATGAAGATTAAGATTCACAAGAAGAATTAGCACAAGTGATTATAGAATCTGCTATAGTGGTAGAAGTGTCATCATCAACAAATCCTCAAAGTTAAGAAAGTAAAAGTGGAATATAATATTTGGACATAGATCAATCAAAGTAGATTGATCATGTTCATCAGTTCATGGCTATCAGGAAAACAAGTGCAAAGATTAAACAAAATATTATTCCTAAAATATTTGATCAAGGGGAATCTCAAGCCAGAATGTTATTTGTTGTAGATTATGAAAATGGTAGATTGAATATAGTAGTGTTGGAACCAAAAGAGAAAAATGTCACAAATATATCTATCCATCTTAATGCAATTCATCCATTGGATAAAATGGATTTGCATAGACAAACTGGAGAGATGTTAAACAAATATGTGATGATAACTACCCTTGGAATAAAGAAGCTACAAGTTATAAATGAAAAGACTAGAAATCATCTCAAGAATGAGAAATTAGCTAATAGAACTAAACAGATAAGAGTGGAAGAGTTGGAACATTGGGTAATGGATTTGGGAGCTTCCACAAGATGCAACATATGTGCAAGCACTGATAAAAACAAAGGACACAAAAATCTAGGCATTGGAGAAAAGGCTCAATATTTTTGTGATAGATCATGTTTAAACTGCAGAGTTGCAGGGGATACAAAAATAAAAAGGAACAACTTCTAAAACAAATGATGCAGATGAGAGATGAGATATAAATGTATGAAAAACATATTGAAATCCTGAAGCAATGGTATTATTCATCACAGGCCACAGAGTCAGCAGATCCAAGAGATGGATTATCAAGAGCATTGGTAGACCTAAACCTAAAGGGAGCTAAAATCGAAAAGCTGAAGAAAATAATTTCAACACAGAATGAAGAAATCAAGGATAAAGATAAAATTGTTGGAGAATACTAGAAGTTGAAAGCAAAGATGCTAATAAACATTGAACAATTGTAGAATAAATTATCTGGCAAACCATATCTGATAGGAGCTAGACACATTATCTGGGATGAAATCATTGCCGAAGTTGGCAAGATTTGGAATTACTTCAAAATAATTGATGAAGAAATCATTTTGATAGATGAAGCAGATGAAACTATAAAGAAAGCATTCAAAGAGTTAGGAACCAAGCCTCAGGTTGCTACCAAGATTATCAAATTCCTAAACTCTAATTCCAGAGAAGTACCGAAGAGTAAGGGTGTAAAGGATCGAACCACAATGGTGATGGAGGTTAAAAATATTTTCACAAAAAGAAATTTGCTACAACAAGACCAAAGCAAATGTATAATGGTGAAAAAAAACATTGAATATTTTACCAACAAGTTTGAAAACCTACTAAAAATGGGACCGCCTTCAACATGGGATGATAAAGGGAAGCTTCTATCATTTGAAAGTTACAGGAATAATTTATTCATAATCAAAGAAAGTGAAAACAAGTTCCAAGGAATGGCTGACACTTTGAGAGGGCAGACTATTGTGGATTTACTCTCGCAAATAAAAAATCTATTTTCAATCCCTCCTTCATACAATAAGTACACTGAGTTAGATATCGCATACATACAAATGAATTCATTCAACTATCCATCAAATGAAAATTGGAAACTTCTCATCCAGTTGTTAACTGAATGAGTCATCAATACAGTTGAAGATAATCAGGGATTTGAACAGATGTTTTTCCAAATCTTTCTATTTCTAGGAGTCAAATATCTCGTTGTAAATGAAAAGTTGGGAAATAGGATCGAATAACTATATCTGATTACGACCTAATTTGTATAAAAGTCTAAGAAAGACTCTATGTAAAAGAGCTTTTTGCCTAAGGCAAAAACTATATCTTTTAATAAAAATTTTGCAGGCTTTGAGGGATTCTAAATTTCTATGTTTCAGTTCACGTGATTCATGTTCTTTGTGTTATCTCCATATCCATAATTTCTTCTTGAATATATCTGATGCTATGATTGTGATAATTTAGTACGACCACTACTATTACAACTACAAAGGAATTATTAAAGCTACAAATTTTCTAGATATATTGTGAGTATTGACATGGCATTTGCTTAATTTATTATGCCTCGTGAATATAAAAGAATTGTTCATTTTTGTTCATTTTACTTTTTTAGTTCAAATACATGTTCTGCAATAATTTCTTCTACTTGAAGGGTAAAATAATATTTATAAAAAGGATACATTATTTTACATTAAGTTTTGTTCTTCTTAATTCTTATTTTATTCATTAAAAGATTTAATTGTATGAAACATAGAAATTGTGCCCTAAATATTGATCTTTAAGTATTAAAGAGTAGTAATTAAAGCCCAAGGTAAATCAACAAAACACTTTGTTTTAGGATAGACAAAGTTAATCAAAATCAATCAAAGTAAAATTTATTCCATGGCATAATTTCCTAGCTAGAAACATCTCAAGGGCTACAACAATTTGTATGAGACCATCAACTCCCATTTGATCCCAACCTCCTTGCAGAAATCCTTGAAGTCATTGGAGGTGTAATCACCCCCATTATCCAACCTCAAGACCTTTATCTTCTTCTCTGTTTGGTTCTCCACCTAGGCCTTGAACTCTCTGAACAGACTAAAGAGCTCATCCTTGGTCTTCATAAAGAAAATCCAGGTTTTTCTGGAAAAGCCATCAATGAACGTCACATAATATAGTGCTCCCTGCACTAATTCTATTGACATCGGTCCACTCATATCTGAATATATAAGATCCAATATCCCCTTGGACCCACTCTCGCTACTCTGAAAAACATCCTTGGCATTCTTGCCAAGTGCAGACCCTTTGCACGTTCCCTATTGCTCAACATTGAAAATTGGAAGATCAATGACAATCTTCCTCAGGATCGGAAACACCTTGTAGTGTAGGTATCCCATCCTCACGTGCCATATCTCACACAAGTTGTCACTTTCTTGTAACAAGGCATGGACATGCTTACCTTGAAGCATGTATAAATTGCTCTCTCTAACTCCAATGTTCACCGTTGTGTCAGGGATAGATCCCTTTAGACGTATGGGTACTTGCCATTTCTTTAACATGATGGAAAAACCTCTATCCTCCATTATTGAGTCTGAGAGAAAATTATTCTTCAGTCCTAGTACATATAGCACATCCTCGATCTCCAACGAAATACTTGAATCAAGCTGGAATAATATTGTTCCCTCGCCCTTCACTACATACTTGGCATCATCACCATGCTCCACATCGATCCCCGATTCCTTCTCCGTCAGACTGCTAAATAACTCTTGTGATTTTGTCATGTGACGCGATGCACCACTGTCCAAGTATCATGCAATCCTAGTGACTGTGTTGGTGGAAAGGTAGGAGACTAGTGAGAAGTCCTTGTCAAAATTTGCAGCAAAATCATCCAACTGAGTTTCCAATGATGCTGCTACCTATTGTGATTTTATCTTACCCTTTTTCTTTGGACATTGAGATGCATAATGATCACTCGACAGACAAAGCACTTGATCTTACTTAAGTCGTTCTTCTTCCCCGACTATGAGGTTTCTCCCTCACTGTTACCCTTGGAATATTTTCCTTTTCCCTTTTTGGTCTGACTAACCAAGGCCAGGTTCTCCTCTCCATCTCCTTTCCTACTGGTTTTAGACTCCTCCCGAGTCTCTTCCTGGATGCAATTATCCCAAAGCTTCTCCAAATTAGGAAGTTTCTCTCGAGCGCAGACTCTCTTAACAAATGGTTCCCATGATTTGGTGAAACCATTCATTGCCACATTTACAAGTTCTACGTTGTCCACCTTCTCCCCAATAGATGCAAGATGATCACAGATCTTGAGATATGGATTGATTTGAGCTTGTTCCTCAAGATGATATTCATGTTCATTTTGTCACTCTAGAACAAATCCACTAGATCCTTAAAAATCTCTTCGATCGACTTCTTCTATGCTAAGTGAGGGAGCAAATGATCCTTTACGACATCTATAATCACTCTCTAGGATTTGATGTCCTTTTTCTCAAGAGTTGCGTTTTTTGTTTCATTTGTCTGTGTAGGAACATCCTTTTCTACAATATCCTAAAGGTCATATTCCTTCAAAAGAAAGGTTACCCTCGCCTTCTAGGACAAAAATTTAGATGCTCCATCCAACCTGTCTTCAAACCTGAGACTGGTTGCAACCATCTTCTAGAACTAAACAAAATCAAATGTCGTCTACTTATTCCTTCAAGTACCCACAATAATTTCATTGTTGGTTTATATATATGGAAATATCTCCTTGCAAATCTGACAGATCTGTTGCAAACTGTTGTGGATTTGTGTTTGGTCCTTTAAACACCTATTGGTGCAAATAAGATCTAATAGATTTTCTGTTGTACAATGTTGTATAACCTGAAATTGGCCTCCCTATGAGAGTGAACGGTTTGATATCATGTTAATTTTCTAATTCAGTTCCCAGATAAATTATTTCCTTGTGATTTCCTCGCTGAAAATTGAATTTGCAGCTCACAGAATAAAATATATTGACTAAATAATTAACTAAAAATAAACAAATTAGCGGAAGCAACTGGGAACCCAATTTCACACATTCACACTTAAATTATTCCCTTCAAATAAGCTTCTCATTAAAATAATATCAAATCTTACAAGGGCTCCCAAACTAGGAAAAATCTACCCACAGAGAAAAGAGACATAACTACAACCAAGACCTACATCCCAACACCTCTGCCTCTGTTGTATGATCCTGTACTCGCAAACTGTATGAACTATTCGTACATTCCCAATACAAATTTTACAACACATATGTACACAAATGTGCTTTCTGTACAACACGTATGTACGCTCCCTTGTCTTCCTGTCTGACATGTATGTAAGTGCCCCGAGCTATCTGTTCAGCACGTGTGGCACTTCCTACAACTTTGTATAGCCTGTACCTGCAACTCAAATCTATCTGCTACTCGATCTCTCTGCTGCTGCCCACTTGCTCTCTTCTCCTTTGGACTGATCTCTGGATGAAGCTCCTTTATCACCCTTACTGAGATCTCCTTGAGAAAAATTCATTCTTTGCTCTCTCTACGAGTCACTGACTCCAATAGATTTTTTGTATGAGTGTCTTCTCCTTTCACCTTAGCTTCCTTTTATAACATTGAGTTGAATCCCTAGCCCTAATCTCCAAAGTGATTGATGGATAAGATTAGATCTCACCTCACTTGAGATCACCGATTGAGACCAAGTCTAAATCACTAATGCAATTAAATTACATTTTATTAAACTTTTCCTAACTCAACAATTAAAAAGTCATTCACTTTAATAATTACTTTAATTAAAGTGAATTTCCAAGGTTTCTGAAAGGTCGTTTGGATGACTTCCACATGTCTGACTCTAGACCCGTGTGAAAGTACCTGTCCAATGCTACAATAATCAACAATAACTACCATAGTAGGTATTTTATCTTTAAAAATGGGATGTGGATACTAAAATGAAAACACGTAATGACTAGAACCCTAAAACTCAATAGGCAATCATGAACCTCCAATGCCACCAAGAGGAATCAATAGATTAGTAGTAAGCACCAACATTCACCAAAAAAATATAACAAATTCAAAACTCGAGCATCGTTATCCACGAAGGGGAGAGTGACTTGGGCCATAGAGTATCTAAACAAACAAAATCACTTGACACCAAAAAATCAAGGGAAACTTAGTTCGTAGCCACTGGGTTCCAAATAGTATATAGGCAACCTTGGACCCTCTAGAGGACTAGGTATGTAGAGATCCCAAGGGAATAAACCCTATGAAATTCTGCATAAAGGGATTAGTTCAAGCCAAGGCCAAAGCCCTCATCCTCCAACCAAAAAGCCAAATCCATGACTCGTGGGCCAAGAGAGTCCACTACATAGAAGAAAATGCCATCAAAGACAATAACATGAACCACCATGCCATCGTGCATTGAAAATTTGAACTACCAGTCACCACCAAGAAGCTCCCAACAAAAAATACTCTGCATAACTAAGGAGGAGAAGAGAGAAACCCCAAATATTGCCACCATTTGAAAGAGCTTCTCATCCCCAACACCCAAAACCGAATATCACCAAAGACAATGCCAAGAACCTTCCTTTGCTATTGAAGAACAATTGGAATCCATCTAAAAATGTCCTTAGGAAACCTAGACATAGCTATAAATGAATTTGGAGAAGAGAAAACCCTCCATGGACGTCAATAAAGGAGAAAATGACGTCGAAGGTGAAAAAGCATCATAAAAAGGGACAACAATGGGAGTCGACTAGCAGAGATGAAGTGACTAAGGTAAAACCCTAGCTGCCATCCTCTAACTCCCTGACCTTGGTCACTTTGAAGAAAAACTCATTTCCAAAATCTTCATTACATACAATTGCAACCAAATCATGTACATATAAAACTAGTCAGCTAAAAAAGTGATGATTTGAGATATCTTCATTGAGTGCTATTTGCATCTAGCACTCAAGAACATAAGCACCTAAAATTGTAAACTTCTAGAATCCATATTCCCTTCTAAAAATAAAGCGGCAATTCCAAAACCAATGATTAATTAAACATTTCACCAAAAACTCATTAGAAGCACAATTATCAATTCATCGAGGTCAATTGCATTGATTGTTGTCTCCTATAAAATGGTTGCTAATGTCTTAGCGTTGGAAGATCTAATGGGTTACAACACATGTTTTTCTCCAAAGACAAACTTGATTTATCTAGGGCAAGTTCATTATGGAATTGAAGAAGGACAAAATAGATTTATGGGTATAACACCATCATTTTCCTTCAAAAGGAGAAGAAAAGAAAGTTACAAGAAGGACATCAAAAGATCCTTGAATAAAACAATATTAAATTAGAGAAAGTTAAAAAAAATGTCAAAGTATTTGATGGAATTCTCTCTCAAGACAATTTAATCGAAGATCAAGAACACAGGCTAGAACATTCTACTCCTTTCTAACATTCTACTCCATAACAAAGGAGTACCCATGAAAGGTTGGTTAAAAGTGAATGATAAACTTCAAAATAAGAATTGTATCACATCGTCATTACCAAGAAGCTTACAAAAAAGACAAGAAAGCACATAATGACATCCTCACTTCCAAGGAAGAACATCACAAAATCAATAACATTGATGGAACTAAATTTCAAGGAATAATGATGTGACAAATCCAACAACTACAACAAATCGGGAAAGTCACGACAAAGTATGGAATCAAAGGAAAATAAACTATGTGACATCAAACTATGAAGGATTGACGTAGATAAGAATAGAAATAGGGATGGAAGTACAATTAATAATGGAATCAAAGAGAAACAAATACAAGGAAATCTTAGTATTGAGTTTCATTTTATGTAAAACACTTAAATATATTTAAGTTTTTTATGACATATTTTTTTAAGTGGGGTACTCTGTTATGACCTTAATGGAAGTGCATAAAGGGTCACATCTATATGTAATAGCTTGGTCTAGTTGTGGGCCTACATGAGAACCAAGTGAAAATAAATATATAGATAAGATAAGCTAATCATATTAATGTTCAAAAAATGATTATAAAAGTACCTCTACATGACTAAAATAGTACAATAGTCCAAGGGTACAATGTGAGAGTGTGAAAACATCTCCTATAAAAGCAAGACACACAGTTAAGTTATGTTCTATAAAAGAGCATGTAAATTTAAATTCAATGCAACACAATAAGGTGGGATAATGTGTAGGATGAGAACTATCACTGCCAAAGAAAGTGAAGCCAAAGTAGCACTGCAGGAGATGTCAAAACGTTTTGGAGCTAGGGGATGAATATGAGGAGGAGGGTCGAAGGGTAGTCTCCTCATTGGAAACATCAATAACAAAGAAATCGTTGATGCACATGTGAATGATGTCCTTTGGTGTATGACTAGGGCTAGAGGTCAATAGAGTCAAAATTAGACACATTAGCATATGATCATTGCATATGGACCTATTAGTTTTGTTTGGGATTTATTTTCTTAATATCAGAGTTATTAGTCAATAATCATAATTATACTTTTGGGAGTTGTGTTATGTAACAAACAAACTTGTTTGACAACTATAAGAATATCCAATTTAAGTAGGATAAAATAGAGAGATCTATAATGATAAATATAATTGATAAATATGAATGTAATATGATAGTATGATTCTTTACGCATGCAAGTTTTTCATTCTTTGATTTGTCAACTTTGTTTTTAATGTCTAGATTTTCACGTTTCTAATTTTTTAACTTTATGATATGTTCTAGTAGCCCTTGATTAAGGTTCTTCAAGTGAGAATTTTCTTCATTTTTTTCTTTCTGATAGGCTCTTCTCGAGATTGTCCTTTTCTTGTTCTAATTTTTTATTGCATTGATTTTTTTCTTTATTGATTTGTGCAAGTAATTTTTGACTGTGATCTTTTAGGCGAGAAATTTCTTCGTTTTTATCTGCAATAACCTTGTCAAATTCTTTTTGCACCTTTTGT
This sequence comes from Picea sitchensis, assembly GCA_010110895.2. NCBI lineage: Eukaryota > Viridiplantae > Streptophyta > Pinopsida > Pinales > Pinaceae > Picea > Picea sitchensis. The sequence continues at coordinate 13,064 of SNQJ01S0119485.1, forward strand.
ACTGTCTTTTGATAATCTTGAAGGATAATCTTTCAGATATATTTAAGGTCTTCTGACGTTATTAGTTCTGAATCCAAATTAACGTATTATAACATTATCTTCTTTTTGTACGAGAATGTCAAAAACTTCTTTGTGTTTAAGATGAAATACCCTAGTGTTTCCATCCAGGGAGAACCCAAATGTATGTCGCCCTCATTGCTCCATAGAAATCTGACAGTAAATTGCGACACACAGGTATAATCCCCAATATCTAGTTGTAAAGCGATTATGTCATATTGTTTCTCATTCCACAAGTCTAGTTTTTCAACTATATTTGACTCGGGAATCGCTAATTGGTTAGAGAATTTAGTGTTAACACAATCATTTTGTCCGGTGGACATAATAGAAATAGTGATATATTTCCCTCCAAGTGTCCCTTTGACTCTAAGTAACATTGAAGCAGAATTCTTCCTTGAAGTTTTAGGGAATCTTCCTTTTTTCTCAATACTAAGATCAATTTTTTTTTTTTTTAATAATTTACGTTACATGATACTTTGAATAACATTTTTTGATAATATCAATTACCTTTACTCTCCTCATAACCTTGTACTTAAATTTTAATAAAAACCTTTTCTATACCCCTTATAACTCTTCACACACACACACACACACCAATGAATGTATTTACCATATATTGTGGCATCCTTCACACTTGGGTCACGACCTTTTTTTTTCTAATCTTGCTTTAGTATATTCACAACCCCAATATCTCTAGCACACGACTATGACTAATTTGCAATCCTCAATATTCCTCTATTGTAAATAAATACTGGTTTGATGATGAATAATAACTCGAATGACGAATGGCATGATGGTCAATGTAGTGAAGGTTCCTTGCAATTTGAATAATTTCTCCACATCTTAGTTACTTCCATAGTGATATAGGTAGTCTTCGGATTTCCCTTGCAATGTATCCCTTATGAACATTCACAATTATATTTGGCAGCGGTTAATAACTCTCGAGACAAAATCGAGTGCAATCAATGCTTTATTAATTAGACGACACCAGTTTTCTATTGCTTTAGTGTGGAAGGTTGATGGCGGTGCCTAGTTGAGTGTGTCAACACGACTGCGAGTTCAATTCCTCCTGTCGCTCGAGTGCATAAATACCATATTTTTACTAAATGTGAATTGAAGCTGATTAGGTTGTCACATTTGGTATCAAAGTAAGTTTGATCCCGACCTTTAGTCAAAATTTTGTTTCCCTTGGTAACATCATTGTACAACTTTGGCCACTCAAAATTTCCAGACTTATTAGAACTTCGGGTATTTGACCATATCTTGACCCTTGACCATTTAAAATTAAGAATTACTCTGCTGCAAGAAAATTAGAAGAAGATAGTACCAGATATCAAAAGAATAAAAAGATCTTGACCCTTGACCATTTAAAATTAAGAATTACTTTGCTGCAAGAAAATTAGAAGAAATATAGATATCAGTACAAAACAAGAAGTTGAAAAGAAGAAAACATGGAAAAATAAAATGCTAATTTATTCCAATTTGGAATTATATATATATATATATATATATATATATATATATATAGACCAAAGGATTTTCCATTTCGAAGATAGTACTATCAATGAGGTCCCAAGACTTCTTTGTGATCTAGAAAATATGATAGAAGCTATTACAGATTTCCATTTCGAAGAGAGTATTATTAATCAGGTGCGAACCCTACGTGATCTTCTAGAAATTTTGATAGAACGTTTAACACAATATCTTCCACAACCGACAAAAGAATTTTCCTCTTGGTGGAGCATACAAAACCATTGTCCAACAGACAATCGCGATCGAGCACTCACTTCCCATAAAAGTTTCATAGGGTTAATCATCATTGCAATCGAGTCCATTTGTGGAAGGGTAGATGATATTATTAATCCTCCGTGAATTCCCCCCACAATGAAGGGGATAGGACCCCCTAAACCCCCATTAGGATGTGACTAAGTCTACCTACATAAATGATAAAATACATATCCAACATTCTCCCACTTTATGAAGCCATTTATATAGTTATCTACTAGGTAAACAATGCCCATTTATTCTATACACCAATACAACTTTTCGGTACTAATCTAATTTGTCGTATGAATCACACATTCTTCAAGGTATCAACTCTTCTCCAACAATAATTTATTTTATTCAACCATGTCTCTACTTTCAAATGGTAATACAAAAATTGCACTTGGGTTGTTACAACCTATCCTCTCTACTTTCTCAACAAAATCAATACTTGAACACAATCTTTGGAATCATATAACTTACTTACTTCCATATGTAGCTACCATGTATTCAACTTCTATAGTTTATAGTGTAGCTATAACATGCATCATGCTCATCTAAATGAATTCTCTACCAAATAGGTTAAAAACATAACCACTTGTAGATATTTTGCGATCAAGATCCCTATCCCAACAAAACCATGCATCTCTATCTCTTTATGAGGTCCAACTATTCCTTGGTAGCGAACTACATGATTTGAAGTGCTCTCTTTACAACTATCTAATGTCCTTTCCTTGTTTTGACAAATACCTCTTCAAAATTTCCATTACATGGGCATTGTATGGTCTAGTACAAACCATAGCATACATTAGACTTCCAACAACACTTGAAAGGACATGCCCTCTATCTCTTCTTGTGCCTTAGGAAACTGATTTGCATATAACTTTACATATACATGATTAAATACCTTTATTGATTTACATTCTTGCATAAATTTAAACGTTTGCAATATTGTCTCAACATATTTCCTCTGATTCATCCACAGTTTCATATTTTCCTAATCTCTTTTAATTTCCGTGCCCAAAATAAAATTTGCAACACTAATATCTCTCATATAAAAATTTAGAAGACATCTGAGCTTTAACATCCTTGATGATTTCTTTGATGTTTCCAATCAACAACATATCATCAAAGTTTAAGACCACATAAATAAAAGGATCTACAACCTACCTGGAATGCACATAATGATTAACTTTGTTATTTGAGAAACCAAATCCCAATATACAAGTATCAATATTTTAATACCACATTCTTGGAGATTATTTTAAACCATACAGGGACTTCTTCAGTATGCAAACCAACTGCTTCTTTCCCTTAACTACAAAACCTTTTAGTTGTTTCATGTAAATTTCTTCTTCAATATCCCCACAAAGGAATGTTTTCTTCACACCCATTTTACATCTACTTCAAGATAAAAATCAACAACTATAGATAAAACAAATCTAATAGAAGCTAATTTAACAATTGGAGAATAAATATCACAAAAATCAATTCCCTCCACTTGGGAATATCACTTTGCTACTAGGAAATCTTTGTGCTTCTCTACATTACCTTCTACATTCAACTTCTTCTTAAACACCCATTTTCTACCAATATGTTACCTTCCATACAACAACTCAACTAGGTCCCAAGCCTCATTTTTATCCAAGGTATCCACTTTTTCCAGAGTTTACTATCCTCTGAATCCACTACCTCCTTAACAATTCTAGGATCATCATTAGTAATAAATAGAATAAAATTATAATGACAATCATGTAGGGTATACGTTTTTGGTTGTCTTCTTTTCTGAACTAATCTCCTTAAGACCGAAGTTAAATGTTTTTCCTCTTCTAATTAATCGTCTTCTTTTGAGTAAGATTCTTAACCCTCTAACTCAAACTCTTTTGTCTCTAGCTTTTCTTCCATTGGTTGGACTTCTCGGTTTGGGAACAATTTCAACCTCTCTAAGTACTACATCCAAACTGTAAATAATTTTCTTTGTTACTAGGTTCCAAAGTTTATAGCATTTTATACCATATTTATAACTAACAAAGATACATTTTTTATCTTTATTATCTAGATTCCTCTTATTTTCTCTTGGAACATGCACATAAGCATCACAACCAAAAACTTTGAGATGTCTAGGAGAGGGTTTTTAACCAATCCATGCGTCATATGAAGTTTTATCAACTAGCACTAATAGGTGATTACTGATTTACATACAACATGTAGTATGCACCGCCTTTGCCCACAATTCTTGTGATAACACTATACCATTGAGCATACTTCATGCCTTTTCCACCAATTCCCTATTCATTCTTTCTACAATTGAATTATGTTGAGGTGTGTATTGATTCGACTTTTACCTTGCTATTTTCACTTCTTACAAGATTCATCAAACACATTTCAACAAAACTCTTCACCATTATCTATCCTCGACAACTTTATTTTCTTCTCTGTTTTGTTATCTGCAAGAGCCTTAAGCGCTTTAAATTTACCAAAAACCTTAGATTTCTTTAAGAGGAAATATAACCATGTGGTCCTCGAGAAAACAATTATTAATGCAATGAAACATCATTAGTGATGGAATGGGCATAGGTCCAAACACATAACTGTTTATCAACTTCAAGATTCATTTTTCTCTTGTTTCACTTGATGGGAATCCTACTCAATTCTATCTACCATATATATAGTTTTCATAGAAATCAAAATGTGTTGTGCAGTTAGACATACCTTCAACCATACCTTTACCATGTAATTCTCAAACATAATTCTCTCCAATATGTCCCAATATTTGATTCCATAGCATTGCCTTCTCTCTAGAAATAGTAGGCGTCCTATGTTCTTGATTACTATGCTCAATAACAATAGAATTGTTACACCCATCATTAATAATGATTCCCAATAAATTATATAGAGTTCCAATATGAACTCCCCTCATCAACACCATTGCTCCTCAAACCATCTTTCAAGTTTCCTTTCCAAACTCAATATGCATTCTTGTATCACTCATCTTACTTATGGATATTAGGTTTTTGGCTAGATCTAGAATGTGCAGAACCCTAATGAGATTTCTAATCTTCCCATCTTTTAGAAATAGATTGACCCTCCACGACCTATGATTTTGGCTATCAATATGTCTCCTAGTAAAATGTCACGTCCATTGTAGTTTTCAGATTCATAAAACGACTCCTTGTGCAAAATCATGTGAAATGAAGCTCATGAGTAGTTGAATCATACATCATAATATGAATGTGTATTTTTGGATGCCAAGTAAACATCACCTTCTTCTTCCATGGAGGTTGTCATTTTTGTGCAAGGGGCATCATCGGATCCTTTACTCTTATTAACATTCTTAGATCTTCAATCTTTCTTAAAAGGCCCAACTTTACTGCATTTCTAACATTTCCTTATAGTTTGTCCTAGATACTTAGGTCTACCTATAGATTTAGGTCTAGCCCCATAAGGCTTATTTTTCGTTTCTTTTGGATGACCTCTTACAAATAAACATCCATAGCCACATCCTCCATATATTTTCTCCTCATTTCCTCTGATAACAAGGATGCAACTACATCCTCAAATGTTAATGTGGATTGAGTAGTACTACCAGTTTCTACAACTAGATTATTGCAAGAGTATGACAAATAATATAACAGGATAATACACTTATCTTCTTCCTCCATCTTAATATCAACAAAGACAAGTTGACTTACCAAAGTATTAAAGAAATTTAGATGCTCTGTCAGGGAGTCACCATCATTCATCCTAAGACGATAAAACTTCTTTTGAAGAAACAACTTGTTTACCAAGGACTTTGATTGATGCAAATTCCTTAACTTGTCCCATAGATTCTTTACCTTCTTTGGAGACATTCAACAACACTAAATATAGGAGGCAGAATCAAATTATACTTATCGCTTTCATTTCTAGCTTCTCCCAATCTTCTTTTGACATAACAATAGTTTTTTTAATTACACCTAGATCTACAACCACCCAATCTTATTTATCTATAATAAGGTCTTCCATTTTATTTTCCATAACTCAAAAACCTTGAAGTTAATTTTATCTATTTCAATTCTTGAATTGCTCACTATTTTTCTTTACAAAATATTACTTTGCAAATCTCCTAGTCAAGAACAAGTTTAAAATAGATCAAAGATACCCTTACTCTTCACAAAATGAGCTAAAACCTAACAAGAAATGTGTCCCCCTAAAGCCAATAACTGTTAAGTTTTTATCTATTATTAAGTTTCCTTTCAATTTACTAGATAACCATAGCATAGATACGATCACTGAGACAAACACAATCACAAGATACACAACATTTATCCTGGGAAACCCTCATGGGGAAGAAAACCCAATAAAAACTTCCTTAATATAGATAGCCAATACAATGCCAAGACAATAAACCAAACACTAGATAATATCATCTACCAAGCAATGCACCTCTCTCTCTTCCTTCTTCTGACAACTGGTAACTGCAACTTCCTTCAATACTTGTGCACTAGATGAGTGAGCCGAGTGAGTGAAAAAATGAGGCATTGACTTCCTTTATTTATACAAATTGGAAAGCTCTGAAAAAGTGTCTCTTCGCTGGGCAGGGTCGACTTGTCTTTCTGGGTGGTTAGAACCACTTTAATTTTCCTAGGGGCTAACTTCTTAATTTGCATATTACAATTAGGGTTTTACCAATTCGCAAAAGCGGATTTGGTCAATTACAATTCTCGACATGATCAATCCACAAAAGGGGGTTGATCTAATGAATAATAAATAGAATACTCTTTGCAGTTACAATATTTCAACACCCCCCCTTAACAAGAAGGGTATTCTACAACATCATCAGGAGAGAGAGAGAGAGGGAAAGAACATCAACAACATCTGGAACACTGACTAGTATATCTGTAAATCATCGGAAGTTTTTCTAATCATCAATATCATCATTCACAACAGGGAGATGGAATGACATCATCGTCTGCATCAACATGGATTAGTATAACACTAATACATCATCATCAATAACAACAACATCACAACACAAAGGCTGGAGCATCATCAACATTAGCACTAGGCTGAAAATCTTCAGCATGAAGCTGGCATCACATCACGAGGCTGGAAACACAACAACATCAATATGAAGCTGGAAATCTTCAGCACTAGGTTGACATCACAACACAAGGTTAGCATCACAACAACATTAGCACGAAGTTGGAAATCTTCAGCACTAGGCTGGCATCACAACACGAGGTTGGAAACACAACAGCATCAACATGAAGCTGTAAATCTTCAACACTAGGTTGACATCATAGCACGAGGCTGGAAACACAACAACATCAGCACGAAGCTGGAAATATTCAACACTAGGCTGGCATCACAACACGAGGCTAGAAACACAACAACATCAACACAAAGCTGGAAATCTTCAGCACTAGGATGGTATCACAACACGAGGCTGGCATCACAACAACATCAACACAAAGCTAGAAATATTCAGCATTAGGATGGTATCATAACATGAGGCTGGCATCACAACAACACTCCCCCTTTCGAGGGAGGTCCTTTTGGACTACACCAAGCTTGTCTCGAAAGTGCTCAAACTTTACACGAGACATGGGCTTGGTCAACACATTTGCAACTTGTTCATCTGTGCCAACACATTGGAGTTTTATAGCTCCTCTTTGCATCATATCACGAGTGAAGTGATAGCGGATCTCTATGTGCTTCGACTCATCATGGAACACATGGTTCTCCATCATCTTTATACAACTTGGTTATCACATAGAATCACAGTGGCTTCCATCTCCAGATCAAATAGATCTGTCAACAACATCCGAAGCCATATGGATTCACAATTGGCCGAACATGCAACAATGTATTCCGCTTCTGCCGTGCTGAGAGAAATACTTGATTTCTTCCTAATTTTCCATGAAGTCATGGCTGACCTCAGACTGAAACAACATCCTGAAGTGCCCTTTCTATCAGAAACACTTCCATCTCAATCTGAATCGGTGTAACCACTCAGTTTGAAGTCATGATCTCTAGTATAACATAGACCAAAATCCAACGTACCCTTAAGGTATCTCATCACATGTTTTGCATCATCAAGGTGAACATGTCTGGGTTCTACCAGATACTGACTCAAGGTGTTCACAACAAAACATATATCTGGCCTGGTGTTCGTCAGATCCAATGATTTGTCTATACAACGTAGCATCAACGAATTCTGACGAAGTGTCAACTAGGAGCTTCAACTTTGTTTCCATGGGTGTATTCATGGATTTTCACTCCAACATATCAAATCTCTTCAGTATTTCAACTGCATACTTCCCTTGGTTAAGGAAGATCTTCTCTAGGCTCTACCAAACTTCAAGACCTAAGAGATAAAGCATTAGGTCTTTCATCAAACTTTGTCGCAAGCTTCTTCTGCAATTTGTGATGAGATTTTCTTCATCTTTTCAAGAATACATCATCTTCATATAATACTAACATCACTGGCTCATCATTCATAACCTTGGGATAAAGGTTAGTATCAACTTTACTCTTGGTAAAGCCCAAGCTCTTCAGGAAACTGTTAATTTTTCCATACCAAGCTCTAAGAGCTTGCTTCAACACGTATAGAGCTACCTTCACCCGACATACATGAGTCTTTCTATCTTCAATATTCAAATCAATTTTTCTCATTACATTGTACCAATCTGGTACACTTGCTCAACTACAACTCAATCTGCACAATCATGTGATAGTTCTATGTGCTCTCTGCAAAGAACTATCTGTCTCACTACCCGAGAGTCTATCCTTTCCTCTTTATGCAATTGTTCCTTCTGGAACTGGGACTCTGCACCTGCAACTGCTATGAGGCTGAGAATGATTGCTTCATCCTCACTGTGGTTGCTGAAATCTGTGAGTAACTCCTCTTATTCTATCACAGAAACAACTTCATCTGAAACTGAGAGTGGCTCAATAATTGATACTGAAGGTAGCTATTATTCTTTCATGGAGGTAAATCTATCTTTCATTGTAGTCATGTCTCCATGACCCAACTAATGTAATGCACCAACTGCGACTCAATTTTAAATATTGGGATTTGTCCCCTTGCATCTCATACTATATATGAATCATGGTTGTTCTATTTGTCTTCATAAATATTGGAAATATTTCTTCAATTACTGGAGTACGTGTCTAGTCATAGTCTTCTCCCTCTTGCTGGGAGAATCCTCTATACACACATCAAGATTTGTACATCTGCAACATGTGTGATCTGTATAGATCAATCTTGGAAGTCAATATTGACTTCTCTTCTAGTCCCACGAAAGAATCCATATCCTAGTCTTTATGATTGACTTCCTTCTCTGTTACTGAAACAAGGGAATCTTCCAGGAGATTTCATATCTCCTAGTAGTTTCTGAAGCTACGATCTAGCCTTCTCATGGCATCTGTCTCCCAGTTCTGGGATATGTCTTTTCATATGATCCTTTATGAGATCAGGCTTACTCTCGATTTCTTTTGAGTCTACAAGGACTTCATCATATCTTAAAAGGTATACTTGGTGTTGAATACCAAGTCTAAATATGAAAAGCTGAGTCAAACTTCAAGTGAATTTTGTTTCCTGTCAAAGTGGCTTCATTATCCTTTGAACAAGTCTACTATGAGTTCTTGTTCTAATGTTTGGTCATATTTGGAGCCTTCTTCTCCTTACAATCAATCTCCATATGAGATACTCTGGATCTCAGAAGATAGCTTCTTCTTCATCTTCTTTGGTACATGAATGTATATGGTTATGTACATAGTCTGCTTCATGTCTCATCTAATTTGTTGCCTTCTGCAACCTTCACTATAGCTTCCTCAGGGTTATCACCTGTGACCCGAAACAAGGTTAACAAAACAACAAGAAAGAATAATAGTCTTTTGATAATAGTAAATAAAACAATAGCACAAATAATCGTCACAGTAGCTCCTTTAGAGCTATCACTTGTGACCTGTCTAAAGCAAAGATCAAAAAGTAAGAAATACAATATGAAATGAGATCAACACTCTTCTAGTGTTGTGATCAAACATTCATCCATGGTAACCTAGAACTAACACAAGAAGTTTCTCGTAGAGGAGATGTTAGTTGTATCTGGTAAATGACTACATTAAGCATTTATCTCAATACGCTCACGTGCTACCAAGTATAATACTTTTCAAAGACTGCTACCTCAACTATAGTGTTTACTTATAAAGGGGTAGTTATCAATTTGTCATGTGCAACTTTGAATCTTATCTACTTAATTAATCAAACCTAGAACCTTGAGCCTTGTCCTCAAGAACGAGTGTGTTACTTTTCTTTCAAGTCTCTTTCACTCAAGATGACGAGTGCTTTATTCAACCTGTCTTCTGTACTAAGACAATATGCTATCTTGACAAAAATATTGGGTTAGAGAATAAACTCTATGATCTCAACGTTAATCCATCTAATACCTTGACTTTAATTTTGACCAGATGTTAGTATGACGGTCATAGCTTCAAGATGCAACCTAGATCAAAATAATGTTATGACAAAAAGATGCATATCAAAATAATCAAACCTGGATTGCATTATTCCTCTGAATGTGTTGGATCTTGAGATCCTTCTGGATCTATGGTAAGATATCCCTTCTGGATCTATGGTAAGAGATCCCTTCTCCTGTAAATACCCTTTAAGGCTTAACAATTTAAACATATGTGAATACATACCTCTAATAGTATTTGGAGGTAGTGACACCATCTGATAACAATGGTAATAATTACCAACTCTTAAAAACTTCAAGGGTGACTGCAACTGGTACTACAACTGATACTGCAACTGCAATCGATACTGCAACTGATTCTGAAACTGCAACTGCAACTTAGGGTTTTATGAGAAAACCCTAATTTTTCAAACTTCAAATTTTGAAATTCTGATCCAGGGACTAGATGCGCTGAGCTGAGGGGAGTAAGCTGGTGTAGTCAGATTTATGAAAATCCAAAATTTACCCCTTGAAACTGAGCTTGCATAAATATGGACTAGTACTTTTGGTACTGGTTTTGGTTTCCTGGTACTTTTGTTTTTTTGGTACTTTTGGTACTTCTAGTACCAGTGAAAACTAGGGTTTCACTTTCCAGGATTTCTGTCCACTGAAAAGGTGTGCTCAAGGTGCCAAAAGATTCACTAGGGTAGGGCACACTTTTCTAGATGGATTTTAGGCAAAAATTCCTCTCCAATAAAAAGCCCAAATTTTCTTGTACAACAACAATGACGTTTTTGCTTATCCAATGAAAGATGCTCTCATCAACTTAGCTCTGATACCATGTTAAGTTTTTAGCTATTATTTGTTTTCTTTTCAATTTACTAGATAACCATAGCATAGATAGGATCACTGAGAGAAACACAATCACAAGATACACAACATTTATCTTGGGAAACCCTCATGGGGAAGAAAACCCCAAAAAATCTTCCTTAATATAGATAGCCAATACAATGCCAAGACAATAAAACAAACACTAGAGAATATCCTCTCCCAAGCAATGCAAATCTCTCTCTTCCTTCTTCTGGTAACTGGTAACTACAACTTCCTTCAATACTTGCGTACTAGATGAGTGAGCTGAGTGAGTGAACAAATGAGACGTTGGATTCCTTTATTTATACAAACTGTCAAGCTCTGAAAAGGTGTCTCTTCGTTGGGCAGGGTCGACTTGTCTTTTTGGACGGTTAGAACCACTTTAATTTTCCTTGGGGCCGACTTCTTTATTTCATATTACAATTAGGGTTTGACCAATCCAAAAAAGGGGATTTGGTCAATTACAATGCCCGACATGATCAATCCACAAAAGGGGATTGATCTAATGAATAATAAATCAATAATAAATAGAATACTCTTTGCAGTTACAATATTTCAACAATAACCTCACTCTAATACTAAATGAAGAGTTTGATAAACCTTTATATGAAAAACAAATACTAACAAAATCTAAAACATAAAAATAACAATGGCACATTCACATAGTGTACATAAGATTTTCTTTGGAAACTATTCACTAGGAAACCTAGACTAGCTGAGGGCCGTACCTCTTTCTATATCATTGTATTAATTCAACCATTCACCATACACATATTTATGTATTTTGCAGCTTCAATCAACCCCATTTCCTTAACTTAGATTAGATTACAATGATAACCTTTTAACCAAGATTATATTATAATGGACCAAAACTGTTGGTTGAAATAATAAATAACTAACCAAGAAAAAAATTCTTTAAGGGCTTTGTCCTCAAACCCCTATATGGGCCCTTGTTGGTCCCCCATTTCCCCCACTAGGGAGGGTACAATAGGCTGAAGCCATCGACTAAAATATTACATAATGGAGCAAAATATTAAAATCCCAGAGGGTTCTTCCTTCGAACCCTCGGATGGGGGATCCAATGCCCCCCCAATCAAGGGGATGTGCCTCCACCAAGACCCCATTGGGATGTGGCTAACTCTACTTGTAAAATATATAAGACATCTAACAAAATCATATCAATTGTTCAGAAAAAAAATTAAAGGTGGCATCGTTACCATTGCAACCCATGTTTGTGGGTTGAGGTGATTCCTACTTAGAAGCCTAGAAGTAAGGTAATCGTTGATTTTATTGAAGAGAATATGATCACGAAATTTGGAGTCCCTGGAAAAATCACAATAGATAATGCTCATGGTTTCATATCTAGGATAATGCTTAGAGTTTTAGATATATGGATAGTGAATTTTTGTCTTGACTATAGTATTGCACTTTATCACTCATCACATTATTATCCCTAGGGTGATGGATTCACCAAATATGGTAAGAAGAAACTTGAGACAAAAGTTTAACCTTTAATTGACAGGGGTATGTGAAATTGTACAAGGTATAATGTGTGTAATGTCCCTTTCCAAATAGGAGCTCCAGAGAGGAGGCTTAATGGTCTAAACTGACCCATTAGACTATAGCCAGGGCCAAAGAGGGGTAAACAAGGTTACTAGAGGTCACTCCAGTCACAGGTGTTTTATTCAGAAAGTGACATTGAGCTAAAAAGGGTTAAAAGCGCTTTTAAGTCATTATGAGCTAAAAATAGAAGTCAACAGTGAATTAGGGTTTCAACAGTGATTTAGAGTTTTGGAAGTCAACAATGAATTAGGGTTTCAACATGATTTAGGGTTTTGGAAAGTTATAAAGGAAGGGTCATCGACCTAATTCATGATTCTGCCGATTATGAATTGTCATTGAGGAGAAGAGGCGCATCTCAGGAGAGATAGTTGAGTGTATTCCAGGAGGAAGACACCAGTTGGTTGATTTCGGTGTTGAAAGACACCCTAGTCATCGAGAAGATCATCCAGGTCTTCCATCATTCTTCATTGTTTCCGTAGTACTTCCATATTCTGGGTATTATCTTTTAGTTGCTTATTTGTATTCCGGCTAAGAATCTTTTGTCTTTTGATCTAGCCGAGTGTTGTTATTTTATTCAACAATACTTGCTTATTTGTATTCCGACTAAGATCCTTTGTCTGTTGATCTAGTCGAGTATTTCCAGTTTATTCAGCCGCATTTGGCCATTTTGTAATCCATAGAGATATCATAATACAAACTTTGCAGTCCTTTGTCACGTTTATTATTTGTATGATCATTTATATGCTGTAAACCTTTGATCCTACACACACATTAGTAGAGTTTCCTAGACTAGCCAAGTCAGGAACATTACAGTGGTATCAGAGCTTTAGTCCTTCCAACCTGTGACTAAAGACAATGAGTGCAGAAGAAGACCCAGATGGCCATGAACAGGTAGGTGACGAATATGTCACTTACAACAGGCATCAAGAAAGAAGGCATAGGCCTGATTTTCCCCCTTTTCCTCTTAGCTCAGAGGAAGAGGAAGAGGCACATAGAGAAGTAGAGAGAAGGGCAGAGCGTGAGGCTGAGAGCGAGGCAGAGAGGATGGTAGGAGACATATAAGAGTGACCAGAGGGCAGTGGCAAGGCCCCCATAGATCCAGAGGAAACTTTCATGCATGTTATCAACGATATGTTAGCTAGTAAACAGACCATGTCTCAGTCCTTGGTACAGGTGGTTGATAGATTGGCTAGAGTGGCCACCCAAGATACACAAGTCCCGCATGCAACACAGGGGAACTCGAGAGCAGGTAGTAGACCCCATTCACCCTCTCACACATACACCTCTACGAATAGGATTCCCAGACCCTTGTTTCCTAGTTTCCAGAGGGCACCCCCGTTAGCAGCAGCACCACCGATAGCACAAAGGCCACCCACTCATGCCAACGACATTGCAGAGTATAGGAGGGAGTATGCAACATTGGGTCGTGACTTCCATCATGACATGACCTTAGTCGAGTACTATGGACTCAGACTCATGAACCACCCCAGAGAGACGCAGAGGGGAGGACCACAACAACAACAGGGGCATAACCTCGATTTCATCCGAAAAGTTGGGAAACTCACCATCCCTTCTTTCGACGG
>SNQJ01S0119486.1:0-27285 GCA_010110895.2 Picea sitchensis
CGGGTGGACTCTGGCCATCCAAATCTGCTCGCCGCTTATCCTAAGGCGTCTTCGTGCCCTGGCTTAAAGTCGGCATCTCTTCCTCACATCGGACGGTCATTACAGACCCTGAGATTCCCCAAAGAAATATTGTTCTCTCATCGGGACTTATCATCACGAGAGTCTGAGCTCTCGATCATGGGACTCCCCAATTCTCAATCCCTAGTTTCCCAATGCAGTTAATCTCTCGACATGTGGCCTCCGTCAATCGGACGGCTCAGATCTATTCTGGGGTTCTCACTATGGAAAATCCCAAACTCTCGTGTTGGCAGCCAATTCACATTTTTTCACTATCTTATAAGCTGCCTACACCAATGTTTTGCAAACATCAATTTTTCTTCGCAATTCTCAAATAAACGACACTTTTATTTTTGTGTTGTTCGCACACTTACCTTCATTTTTTTTTCACGACTGTAAGCGTGAAAACTTGGTCTTTCGAAGTCACATTTAAATCATTATTGAATTGTCATTATCATTCTTGTCGATATGTCTATTGCACTTACATTTCACTTAGCATTATACAGTTGGAAAGACCTTTTGATATGTACTCATTTGACATTCTCGAATTGATTGTGCGATTTTGTTGCATTGAATTTGTGATACATTGGGGATTGTGTTTACATGTTACTTGATCACTCTATTTGCCACATTGGTATACATTAAAAATGCATTGGCACATTGGTTAAACTCTTGGTATGAATTGTTCTATACAACGCATGTCACATAGTCAAAACGTTGGTATTGGTTTCGATTTGTATGTTTGGTTTTAAAACTATGGTATAACCATTGCTTGCACGAATGATTAATACACTTACCATTGATTTCATTGGTCGGGAAAATGACATAATTGTTAAACTATACAATAGTGGGTTGAACAGCTAAAATCGTCGGCAGTTGTACCATGGTAATAACTATTTTGCATGGCAGAAATAGCTCCACCACCTTCGCACGATGTCATTAATGTTGCTCCTATCCCTGTTTCACCTCTGTTAGCTCGGGTAAGCCTTCGGGCGTTTTGTTCCTGTGTATGCTTCATTCAAACCCTGGCTCGTTCACCGTGTGCTTGGCTCCATGGCACCGGTGGTGCAGATTGAGCCAAACAATAGCCAAGCCTTGTTACTGTTCGACAATGCCCGGAAAGACTTAGAGGATAGCGGTTGGCTCACCTTCGTAAAACGGTTTGAGGGTTTTAATCTATTTGTTGCATAGCAGTTCACCTTGAATTTTGATGGTTGTAGAGCCAAAATAGGTGACATTCAGCTTGAGCTGAGTGAACAGTTTATTAGCTCTACCACAGGGTTAGCAGCCACGGGCCAGCGTTGGTTCAAAAATTCTAAAGTGGAGGAGGTGCCATGGCCACTACTGTTTGTCTCATGAAAGGTCACATCCTGTGACAGAGGTATTTCGATATCCATGCTTAAACCAAGATGGCATGATCTTTTGATGGTGGTTAAACAATTCGTGACCTGTGAGGGTTGGTATGGGCTAGTTTTTCTCTACCACCTTCGTTTGTTAATAAATTTTATTGGTTATCCATTGAATATGCCTTTTTATTTCTAGTGTAGCCTATACAAAATGGCTAAAAGGTTTAAAAGAGAGAAGGCCGATAGTAGCCTATTCCACCATGGCCTAATCAGACTCATTGTTGTTCATCACTTAAATCTCCACGGTGATAGTTGGAAAGATTTTATCTCTCGGAATGGTTTTGCTAATGCAGAGCCCGTACAAGTTGACAAGCCTGTGGTTAGTGAAACCAAGGTCGAGCCACCCATGTCCTTCCATGTCCTACTGCCCTCTCCTAAACCCTCGACAGACCCTGATATTGACTTACCCGACGTCTTAGTAGACAAGGTTGAGGAAATAAAAAATCCTGTGAGCAAAAACGTCAAGGGAAACCCTACTGTTGATGGCAAAGGTAAAAATAATGCTCGGCTTATATCGAGACTGGCTAGGAATAAGCCTAAACCTAGTGTTGAGCAGAAGCCCATAGTCCTCAGTGAAGACTCAGACTCTGACATAGAACGCTTCCTAGCTAGTGAGTACCCTTACTCACAGGGTCTGTGCTCCGAGCCACCCTATGACTTTGTTTCTAATCTACCCCCTTGCCTAAGGAACAATCCGAGCTACCCTGGGATCAAACTACCTAACAAAGCCCTCGGCAATTTAACCAAACCCTCACCTACATTTTCGAAGCCCGGACAATCGTCATGTGGCCAATGTGATGCGTGGTTGGAATGATACTATATAGACGTTCCCTTATTACAGTCGAAGATTCAATCATTGGAAAACCAAGTGGTAGTGTTGACCAGCCAAAGGGACAAGCTTCAAGCAAATGATAGGAAGCAGAAAACCACTGGTTCCATCGTTTTTAGGAATGTCGAATCGGCTACAGCCGTCGTCAATTCAAAAATGTCATGATCAAGCTGTCTGCTCGTCATCCAGGTATGAATTTCGATATCATTTTCGTTTTGTGAATTGCTAGGATTAATATAATGATTTGAGTTTGGTTTTCAAATAGCTCTGTTTATTGTTCGAAATGACTCTGTTATAGCCATATCGTAAACGGTTATGTTGTTCATCCTGTACATTGTTTTCGTTTTGCTAAAATTGAATAAGGTTATGATTTGGTTAAATGATTCAGTCATGCCTAGTTTAGCAATTGATAGGTTTTCATTTGTTTTGATTCGTCTGATTATTGGTGTGAGTTAACGAAATCAATGGTTTGCTTTCGATTGGATTTGTTTGTATCTAATCTGAACAGGAGGTTTTCATGCTAAATTTAGAGCACGATCATGTTTTGATTTGGTATGATTTCGTTATGGTTAGATTATATCGGCTCTGATTTAGTTTGTATGCTGTGATTTTGGAACGACTTCGTGAGTTTGAATTGATGTGATATAATCTTCTAAATCTGGAATACAACTTTGATCGACTCCGATTTGGAAAGAACGACTCTGTTTTGTATGGAAACGATATTCTCATTTAGCCTGTGCAAAAGATATCTACGCCCGAATCATGGAACGGTTTTGATTCACAAAGAATATGTTAAACTCCAACTGTTCGATTCGCTCTTGTCTTGATTGGATTGTTGTGTATCTTTAGTCAGTACGATTGTTTTTATGAGTTGGATTCGTATCAAAAATAGACTTGATAATGCTCTGTTTGATTTTAATTTTCAAAATGAGTTGGTTAAACCCAGATCGACATATGTTATCTCTGTCAAATTCGGTTAATAAGTTCGTTTTGAAATGAATTCTAGTAATATTTTCGTTGAATATCAATCAATTTTGTCTGCCCCAATTAGCAATAATAAATGATTGGACGAATCCCACACATCAACTGATTGATCCTGTTATGATTTCATTTGAGTTAATTTACACACCAGTTTTGATTTGATTCGCTAATGACATGGATCGTTGGTTTATGTTAATACAATTATATCAATTTGAAAATGATCTTGTTGTTTTCGTATGGATTCAATCGTGTTTCCTGTTGATGAGGCAGCATAAATGATTGCCTATGATTTGTTTAATTGTATCGATTTCAATTTGATAAGAAATGATTTCATTACTATTCGATACGATTTTGTATACCTGAATCGGTAACGAATTAAACAGAGTATAGCTATCTAGTTTACCATTTGATTTAGTTCATTCAAATTGCATACAAGTGTCGATTTGAATAAGGTTTATGGCAATCAAATATATTTTGATAATTTGAATTTATTTTTAAAGATTTGAATTGATTTTAATGATGATTTTGTGTCTGATTTAGACCAGCTACAGAATCGCAAGATTCTGTAGCTAGTCTATAGAGTTAGATTTTTATCATTTTCATTAACCAAATATCATCCTAACTTGTTCTTTTTTGACCTCTTTCAGGTACATCCGAATTGCATTGGGCATGCTGGACAGTCTAGGAGATATTTGTGTGATTTAGTTTTTATTTTAAGTTCCTAGTTTAGTCAGACTTGGGATATTTCCCCAGATTTTATGTAAACAACTTTGATAACTTCCACAGGGATGTTTTACCCTATGGGAGATGTTTAAATACTTATTATTTTTTGTAATAAGGGGCATCCTCACTTGTGGGAGAACCAGGCTATGGATTTCTGATACAGACTGAGACGAAAGTTGATGTTTTGTTACAGCTTTCGCTTTCTTAATATCAATCTTTTGTTTCAAGTTTATGCATGTCAGTTTGCAGTTGATTATAGACTACTTTAGCTATCATAATCTATTGCAGGATGATGTGATTTGATTAAAGTGTCATCCATATCTGATTTCTTTCATTATTTAAAAGTACAACAATTGTTTGGTTTCAGTTAATGAACCACATATTTCTCTTCTTCGTTAATTGAATCATTATGTATAGATCTTTACGTATGGATTTATCTAACTGTGAAGATTTATAAATCACAAGATTGTTGTAAATTTTTATGTCTTGTTTGTCCTGTAATTTTATTTGAAGAGCACAACAGCTTCTAGTTTATGAGAAGCTAGTGGATAATTCGGTGCGGGTTCCCTCCCTCCGATCAGCTAAGACAGTCATTACATTCAGGACAAACCTGGAGAGTTTCTTCAGGTTAGTTTGTTATTCATTTGATAACTTATTTGTTAATATAATTTAAGTAGTTTAGTTAGATGCATTTGTAGTTTAGATTAGTAGTTAGAGTTAGTATTTTAGTTGTTTAGTTTAGTTAGTTTTTGTTTTATTTCTTTTCATAAAATTATAAAATCAAAAAACAATAGCTCTCATTGTCTTAGGACAGAATATTAATGAGTTTTTTCAGGTTTCCATTCAAATCTGTAAATTGTAAATATTATACATTTTGTGAATAAGATTTATTTCTGTTAGTAGTTAGATATTTAATTTCTTAGAGTTAGCATAGTATTAGATAGTAGATTAGAATAGTTAGATTTGTTTAGTTTGTTTTAATAGTCATTTTAGTTAGATTAGTTTATTAGTTTGTTTTAATAGTTAGTTTTAGTTAGATTAGTTAATTTAGAGTAGTTTTTATTTTTGTTTTCTTAGGACTTAGATCGGCCAACGGAGCCGCTAAACCCGTTAGGGTGGTTCATCCCAAACAGCTTGGGTTATTAGACAACCCAGGACTGGTTCCACTCTCCCAGTTGTCGGACGGTCAATTTCACCCCTCAACATCTTGTCATCAGGATTCCCAATTCCACGATTCTCGATTTCCCGAAATGGGTAATCTTATGACACGTGGCCTCTGTCAATCGGACGGCTCAGATCTATTCCGGGGTTCTCACTATGGAAAATACCGAACTCTCATCATCAGGATTATCGATTTCGCGATTCTCGATTTCCCGAAATGGGTAATCTTACGACACGTGGCCTCCATCAATCGAACGGCTCAGATCTATTCTGGGGTTTTCACTATGGAAAATCCTGAACTCTCGTCATT
The DNA here is from genome assembly GCA_010110895.2 of Picea sitchensis. Taxonomy (NCBI): domain Eukaryota; kingdom Viridiplantae; phylum Streptophyta; class Pinopsida; order Pinales; family Pinaceae; genus Picea; species Picea sitchensis. The sequence goes on from SNQJ01S0119486.1 coordinate 5,468, forward strand.
ACGATTCCTGATTCCGTGATCCCTGNCGGACAACTTAGATCTATTCTGGGGTTTTCACTATGGAAAATCCTGAACTCTCGTCATCAGGATTCCCGATTCCGCAATCCTTGATTTCCTGAAATGGGTAATCTTACGACACGTGGCCTCCGTCATTCGGACGGTTCAGATCTAACCCAAGGCTTTCGCCCCTATACACTGAGGTCTTAACCCTCGGGTAACTCCTGATATATCCAACAACTATCGGGTTTTCCAGCTGAGATCTGACGGCTTAGTTTGGTTCCTACCCGTGTACTCTTCCACGATTCCCTAAACGTGGAAAACAAATCAACGGTCCAGATACTCCCATGGACCTTGGAGATCTACGATCCCAAATTCTTCACTGCCCACGAGGACACAGAAAACAAAGGGGTAAGTCATTTAACACCTTACTTTCTCCTACCAATATAATGGTCGGGTGTGACTGCAGATTTCCCGACGAAATCTTGTCCATTGATCAACACCTATCAGGGATAAGGTACTTAACCTTCCAGCTTCTTCCTCCGATCTGATGGTCGTGAGTGACCACAGATCTCCCGACGGGACCTCATTCGTCAATTCGATACTTCTTCCTTATGCGGTCATCTCAGGTTTTCAAGAGGATCGTTCCTCCTCATGCAGGGTTACTAAGGTCTTGTGCCTTCACATTCTCTTTCCCAGTTCTTGATGTGCTTTTCAAGGAGGGTATCTCTATGGGGAGGTTTACCCAGGGTGTTATCTGAGGCATATACGGTTACCTTTCTCCCACGAATCAGACATGTAGTCTAAATTAGGTCAGTAAGCATATAAATAGTGATTTATGAAGGCATAAGCCATACATAGTCTTTCCATTATAAACATGCATCTACCAGTATTGATCAAAACACCATACAGACATTCTTACAATGAAATCATTCACAGTTGCACAGCTTATGGGCATAATTATAAGAATAAACATATATATATCAAGATGCCAGAGGAAAAACACTTATCAAAAATAACACCAGGGGTTAAGCAACTTCTGAGAGGTGTGCTCATTTCCACCCAACCGTAGGCTCAGCGACTCCCAGCGGATTTACCACTAGCCACCCCCGAGATGAGACCACGATGTTGTGAGACTGCGTCTTTGTCTGCCAGTGACTAGGAGCGAAGGTTACTCTCCTTCCTCTCTGTTATCACTCACTCTGCATATTGCCAGAGTTCTCTTCCTCCCCTCGCGTCTGCCCCTTATCGCTTCTACCCCACGCCTTATCCTCTTGCGAGGTTGAGTGTGGCGCGATTTCCCTCATGCTAGTCAGGTTTGACGGCTCTACGGATGGGTGGTTCACCTCCCCATCCCTCATTAATTCCTGAGGAGCCATCCACCTACCAGCCTGTGAGGCATTTAATTCGGGGCCAGTGAGCCGCTTTTGGTTCTCCGGGCCAGTGGAGTCCAAATACGGTATTAATTCTCAGTGGAAGTTAACGCCACCTTTCCAGGTGCCTTCCACTGCCATCGTGGTCTCTTTTTCTGCACATCCCCTCTCATCAGTCCTGCAATATAAATTCATAATGTTATCCACATTTATTGACCTTTTCCATAAGGTCCATTCACATCACATATTCACATTCATGAGTTTGCCACAATTCTGGCCAGTCCAGTTATTTTTACAAACTGGGGGAAACAAGGTGTTACATGGTGGCTTTCAAACATGATTAAGAGGAGGGAAATTGCAACATCATTTTTTTACTCATCAAATTGAAAGGAAGAAGGGATGTTTCTTAGCATGTTTATGTAAAAATATGGTTAATTGCATTGATGCAACCCAATTGTTCTAATGCCCAAGTTATAAAATCCAATGAAAACAGATCATTAATGACACAAGTCCAAGACATTAGTGTCCAAAATCCAATCTAAAATTGAGCATCGGTCATAATCAAGGAGGATCTTGTTTTTTTCAGACCAACATTAGTATTCCGATGATAATGATGACAATGTTGTTGTTTGGTAGGAAAAACAAAGAAGTAGTGTCAAGGAAGAACAAAGCTGAGCATTCTTTAAGTTAAAGAAAAGTTGAGACCCTCACTGGGGTAGAAACATTTGTAGAGAAATGTGATTCAATAGTTGAGAAAGAAAAGTTGATACCCTTACTGGGGTAAGTTGATATTTTCATTGAGGTAGAAATATTTCAATAGAAGTGTGATCTTATGTAACAGAGAGAGGCATGGTGATCTACATAAAGAGATGACCTCACATATCAAAATATGCACTCAAAATTGACTCGGCTTAATTGGACCACTATCTTGTATTCATAATACCATAACAAAGGAGAATGTGGCAACAACTACCCAAGTTATTACTAAAATAAATTGCAGAGATGATACCACGGGAGCTCCCAAATGGTTCATTTGATGTCATGGATGTCAAATGAAGCTATTCCAACATAGGCACAAGTTTAATTCATTGTTATTCCCTTTGAACACCTTCATGATTTCAAAAAAATAGAACTAATTCATCCCTACTATGAAATGGATCTTGTTCTTAATCAAAGAAAAAAAAAATCCCATGTACGAAGTTGGCATCTATCAAAAGAACCTATGGTATGCACAACCCCCATACTTCTCATGAGATTTCATTTAAGTATTTGCTTAACTTGTTAAATTTTAACTCGTAATTCTGTTTAAACTATATCAATGTTATTTATGTTCTTTAACTTAACTAAAATTTAAATGCACACTAATATTTTAATAGTACACATTATTTTTTAATACATGTCAATGTTATTTCTTATTTCCACCCAATGGTTGTGAATTCCCCTCCCATGCACTCCCAAACATGGGATGAGGAGCCACTAACAACTCATTCAAAATTATGGGCCATTACCATATTTGGCTTCCAAGCAAGGCCCATAATTATTCAAACATATGCATGAGTGTAATAAAGAAAACAATGCACATTCACACACAAATCATGCATAAAACATACATTTACATACCAAAAAATAGAATTAGATTACAAAAATATAGATACAAAAATAACACTTCTCTTTGAATAGAATATAGTCCAATAAATTGGTTGTATATGAGCAATTTTCCACCTAAATAAGACTTTCCTTGTTGTTCCTCCTTGCCTCAGCTTGAGGTGCACCCCACTTGTGCGCCCAACCTCAGACCTCCATGTATGTTTCCTTCATGTCTTTCTTATTCCTTTGGTTGTGCTTGTTGTTCTCTAATAGGGACTTCAAGGATCCCTTGTGTGAAAAATCATGTCTTTTGGGTGTGTCATGCCCCTTTGTGAATATTCACACTCAACCGAACCATCACACCCTTCCGTGAACCTAATGTGCCCAAAACATATTGTTCACCCATCAATCGTCACATCTTTTGGACCGGTGCACCCCATCATTGGTCGTGCGCCCCTTGTCTTGTGCTCTTTCTTATGTCGATATTAGTGACTCTTTGTAGGTGTATCAATGGGGTCATCCAACCTCTCTGATGCATCCATGCTTCCAAGGGAAAATGGGTCCACTACTTGGGCGTGCTCCCATGTTGACCCACCCATTCCCAAACACAACATAATTCTTCATCGTTCGCCATAAGGGAAGAAGGGTGTGTGCCCCCTTGGGCTCATATGTCACCATCATTCCCCAAGGTACTCTTGCTCACAACCATAATACAAGTTCTTTCCCAACCGTTCACTTCCCCCTTGTGCTCTTCATCTGTCCCGTCGTCAAATATACCCAAGGAGCCCACATGCTCGCTAGGTGTCATAAAAGGCCTTACATTTTTCATGATGTAAACTCACAACCTATGACTCAGATTAGTTTTTTTTTCAAATTAATTCTTTAACATGGTTCATTTCATTTCCTCTGATGTTGAGTTCATTAGTTGCACATACTCTGAATAAATTCACAAGAAACAAAGAAATACTACCATGCATATAGAACCAACCAAATTGATATTATTGTTTTTATTGTTCACCCAACATTGCAATTGTCATTACTATAGATGAATGAACAATAATTGTTCACATGGTTCAACCACGCACTTCTTTTTTCATATAATTTAATTACATGTAATCTATGGAAGCACTTTAATAACACAACATCACTTTCCTCCATCCATTTCTCAACTACAAGAAAAAATATTAAATAAATTAATGTGTTTGTGCACACGTGCATGTGTGTATGTTTATAAAAAGTCATGAAGCAAATTTCCAAGATTCCATTTGATTTAAGGAAAAAATTGTTTGTGCAAATTTATAGGAAAATTGACCAACACTTTTATTAAACTCCACAATGGTTGGATGATATTCCTTCTAGTAATCACATAAATACTAACACTGATCCTTATCTACCTTTCCATCAACAATGATCCATACAAGGTGATATCATGATTTAGTTAACATGAAATGTTCTACAAGATTTATGGAGTGCGTAGTTTGGGAAAACTTTGATATTGCATGCAACGACTAGTGTAATCCCATGAGATTACACAATATTTGTAGGAGGTAGGTTTGGGTAGAATAGGGTGCTCGAAATTCAATGAAAAGTGTTGTAGCTACCCTACAATGACACTGACAAAACTATTAGTAGGTGTAGGAATGAGATATAACACATGTTTAGGTGACTATGACAAAATATTACAAGGTGTGAACATTCCAAGGACATGTGATGTCTTAAAATTTCTTTACTCACGTAAAAAAAACAAAAAACAACTACTTCGTCAATGTCCCAAGGAATTAAGAGTGTCTTAATGACTATTTTGCTAGTATCCCAAGGACTAAATTTGTCAAAACCATTATTTTGCTAGCATTCCATCCCAAGGACTTAAAGTTGTTTTAACCACTATTTAGTTAGCATCCCAAGGCATAGAGTTGTCCCAACTTTTTTTTATTATGATCACTAAAAATTATTTTATGTGCACTCCAACAATTTAAAATTGCATTAACATTTCTTTATCCCAAGAACTTAAAGTTGTTTTAACCACTATTTAGTTAGCATCCCAAGGCATAGAGTTGTCCTAACTTTTTTTTATTATGATCACTAAAAAATATTTTATGTGCACTCCAAAAATTTAAAATTGCCTTAGCATTTCTTTAAGTATATCAATAACCATTATATTCTTAGCATCCCAAGGACAATGAGATTTTCCCTCACATTTCTTTATGTTATTCAGTAAACATTATTAGTCCCTGTTGTAGGCATAGAGGGACTATAGCGATCGATAATTCATTGACTTCATATTAGTTTGTCCTTTGACCACAAATATTTGCATAATATCTATTGTTGGAGCTAGGGAACTAAAAACATTGATTTTTATATAATAAAAAGTACCATATATGTAATGATCTGATTGGATAACAGATTGGAGGTCTTATTGTCGGCTTCGCTATTCCCAATGTTTTATATGGTAACATATCCAAACTTTTTGATCATATAGAGTCTTTTTGAATCATATATTTTTCCTATGTATTGCTTGAAGGTGGATTAATGCTAGCATTAGTTTGAATGTTTGTCTTAGCATTTTCTTCTAGCTAAATTTATCCCCATGTTTGATATGCTAGCATATCCAAACTTTTTCCTTCAAATACATTCTCTAGCATATTACTATGTGTGTTTTTTACTTTATTCTTGCATTCTTCGAGAGTCTTTGTCATTGTTGCATACATAAATAGGTCTGCCACGCTGTGGTATTTCTTAAATTTTTGCACATGACGACACTCTTCGATGGTTCTGACAGTCTTAGGTTTTTACCTAACAGGTATCGCAACCTTAAATGTCTATTGTACAGTTTTGTTCCATATTTTTTTATGGTGTTGTTTACAGTGAAATTGTGCAAAATTGTTCCCCACTGGCATCACTGGTTCAGTGGTTGATGCTTGTTCGTTGGTTTGTTCCATGGTTCCAATTGTAGTTTCTTGTTCACTGGTTTGTTGTTCTTCAACTTTGCAAGTTGTTGGGCCTGTTGTTGCGGTTTGAAAGTTTTGTGGCTGAGCTCTTATCATCCCTCATTGACGGGTAAGTTTATGTGCCATCATTTCGTTGCTATTCCTTTTTTTCTACTTGGTGTCTTGCACCTTCTAGACAAGATTTTTCAATGACAGGAGTCCCTACCTCGAAATTCTATTGTAGAACAACTTCCTGTGTGCTCTTATTTTTTGTTCCTGGAAACCATGCGTCTTCATATGTCGGTTGCCACGTATTGCATATTGTGCCATAGCTATTTCGAAAATTTCAATGCAAAGGGGTTTAGAAAACGAATCCGGGGTTGTCACAAGGGGTAACCATCCACCGGGGTGTAGAGCCAAAAAATTCTTTTATTCTCTGGGTCAAAAAATGACGTCCACATGTTGCCTTTGTCCTGTCCTTTCTATTTTGTAGAAATTTTTCTGCTTCTGAGAAGCTTGTAGGATGTACACCATTGGTTCAGTGGTTGACTCTTGTTAGTTGGTTCGTTCCGTACTTCTTGTTCTTGTTTGATTCAACTTTGCAAAGTTGATATCCTGCAATTGCAGTTGCTTGTTCATTGGTTTGTTGTTCTTCAACTTTGCAAGTTGTTGGGCCTATTGTTGCAGTTTTCAAGTTTTTTGGTTGATATCTTGTCATCCCTCATTTAAGGGTAAGTTTTTGTGCCATCGTTTTTTTTCTATTCCTTTTTTTCTACTTGGTATTTTTACCTTCCAGACAAGAGTTTTCAATGACAGGAGTCCCTCCCTCGAAATTTTGTTGCAGAAAATCTTCCTGTTTGCTCTTATTTTCTGTTCCTAGAAACCATGCATCTTCATATGCTAGCTACCACGTCCTTCATATTGTTCCATAGCTATTTTGAAAATTGCAATGCAAAGGGGTTTAGAAAATGAATCTGGGGTTGTCATAAGGGGGAACCATCCATCGGGGTGTAGAGGCAGGAAATGCTCTTATTCTCTGGGTCAAAAACCTGTATCCACCTGTTGCCTTTGTCCCATCCTTTATATTTTGTGGAAATTTTTCTTATTTTGAGAAGCTTATAGGATGCACACCATGAATTTGAAAATAATAAGGTTGAAGGATACATACCGGGATTCGTATGCAGTTCTGCACTTGTAGTTTTCTATTTTTACTTTTTTCTTGTTGCTTGTTTTTGTTTGAGTTTTATTCTTTTTTTCCCCTTCTCTCTGCTTCCATACAAACTAAAAGTAGCTAAGAAACATCTTCAAAATAATAGTTTGAAAGATGAAACAAGTAATAGATGTTGAATTGTATGAAATAGATACACACTGCATTATACATGACAACATTGACGAGGTGTTGCATAGCAATGGGCTTTTTAGATTGGATGCATTCTCGTATACTATAGGGGATTTCATTTTTGATTCATTTCAAGTTCTACTGCATTTAAGTTATTCCTCGACCGACCTGCGCAATGGATTGATAGATTATTTCTTGGTTTGTTTAAAAAATGGCGACGCTAAGGCATTGGAGTCATATGAATATGAACTAGAATCTGATTTTCTTTGGCAATTGCATGGAATACATGATGTTTCTACGTATTTTTCAAAGATGCGGTTGTCTGCATCTCCAATTATGCCTGCACATGAGAGGGGGATTTGGGGAGATACATTTTGTATGCGGTGGTTGTCTAATTGGCTCAATATATCAATTGGAATATGGTCATTGACAAGAAAGACAAGATATCTACTATTAAGCAAAACTACATCTAACAATCCATATTGCATCTTGTTCCATGATGCCAATGTTGTCAGTGGTCATTATGAACCACTGTTGTATAGAAAAATGTCCATATGAAATATTGTGGGACCTCATATTTACTTGTCCCTCATTTTCAAAGACTTTGAATCACAGTGGAAATGGATTATGTATCGCATAGACTGCCATGGTTTGCAGCTAGTGATAACTGTTGTATCTAGTTGTGGAGATAGTCTATTCAATGCAATTTTTTGTTTGGTAGAAACAGACTTCGATGCACTGTTGTTGCATCTTTACACTATACAGTCCTTTTGCAATGCAATTATAGGTGACAGCCAATAGGCTTTTAGCTACTTACATCAACACCTTTCACCATATTTCCTAGAAAATGTGCTGGCAATTGCAAGTTGGCAGGAATACCTTGTAAACATGGCACTTCCATATGAAAAAGGAAATGTGGAGGGTTGCAGATTCTATTTGCAATGGCTATCTATCATATTCAGAGTAAATATACAGGTATGGTCGGCCCTGCCAGATGGCATTGTCCATTCCTGGTCTATTGATTCAAATTATGATCGAACAATTGGCATCCTCTCGTTGAAAACAAATACAACACATATCCATTATCAACCTTTGCTTGGACATATCAATGTCCATGCCACCCAAACTGAATCGAATCTGCATACACGTGGCATGCATTTTAATGAGAATGAAAATCCTCCCAGTTGCAATAAGGCAATACAGGGCTTAAACAAAAAGCATAGACTAAGTTATCACAACTTGAAAAAAATCATGCGTGAAATTAGTCCCAGTTGTGATGAGGCCATACAGGGCTTAAACAAAAAACATAGACTAAGTTATCACAACTTGAAAAAAATAATGTGTGAAATTCATCCCAGTTGTGATGAGGCCATACAGGGCTTAAACAAAAAACGTAGACTAAGTTACCACAACCTAAAAAAGTTCATACGTAAGAGAGAAAAAAACATTGGTGGTATAGGAACTACTGGCGTTCCAATGTCCAGTGTCAATGCCATCCAAACCACATCGAATGTGCATAAGCGTCGCATGCTATTTAATCACAGTGAAATTCATCCCAACTGCCATTAGGTCATCCTACCCTTGAACAAGAAACATACACTAAGTTACCACAACTTGAAAAAGGTCACGCACGAGAGAAAAAAATACATTGCTACACTTCCTTTTACAGAGAAACTGACATATCACAATCTAAAAAAATGTGTTTGTGCACAACACAACAAAGACATGTACGGTTTCATATCCCACAATGTTCATGCAACTGTCCCAGAGGAAAAAATCACATTTCGTGGGATAGAAGCAACTTCATGCACTGCTTCCAATGAAAAAAAGCAATCACTTTCTACCCATGCTTCCCTGCGAAAGAAATATGCAAGATAGACCTACATGAAACAAATCAAAGACACTCCTTCCACTGCATGTGCAATTTGCGATCAATTGAATTTCGCAAAAAACAGTAAGTCTTTCACGCCTGATTTGGAGGAAGAATACCTCTGCTTGACAAAACATGATAAAACATTTTCCAGTGGCAAACTTTTTCTTCCATGCAAACAGTCGCTTGAAAATGGAAAACTTCCACAATTTGCAACCCCTGACCAAATAAGATGTAAAACACCACTACCAATTGTAAGTGCACTTACGAAACTTGAAGAGAGACTCGTGTCTCTGTGAATTTCATTTGCACAAATCAGGCCATGGGGCTATAAACGACCCCAGATGGGCTTAACAGGATCAATTATTAATGTGCTTGTTCATCTAGATGTTGTGCAAAAATCCTTGCCACAATTCATTAGTGATACACTGACAATTGTTGTGGCTCTCAAAAGATGCTCGCAATACAAAAATGCATATCAGACAAGCAAAGTGTGTGTGCATGTTGTTATGAAAGCATTAAAGGAATTATGTTCCAGGTCCCTGCACAAAGCACAAAACATTTGTAAAAATGAGAATTGGAACAATATTATTGGAGAAGAGGATGACAACTCTACAGAGACTCTGGAAAATGCTAGTGAATTTGATACAAGTGATGAATCGAAGAATGAAACACCTGCTGAGACATTGGTGCATGGATTCACTGATTCATAGTGCATTCGTGACTTGCAAGACACGATTGTCGAAATTGCACCTACTGAGGGGAAACGTCCACTTGGAATATTCAAGGACAGATTCCCCGAGGAAATGAAATTCAGAACACTCTTCTATGGATATCCACGTCCTGTTGACATTACAGAACAATTCAGTTATCATAAAATAGTTCGATGGGAGTTGCTACATTCAAGTGGTGACTTCTCCTGTCACATAACAAATTTGTTTTTCAAAAAATGCACATAATAATAGAGCAATTTCTTTCTTACATGTGGGTCCAAATAAGAAAAGGCTAGTTACAAGGAAGAAAGTTGTTGGCCAAGGATTTCAAGTACAAAGTAAACCAAGAAAAAATTCTGAAAACTGATATTGGATACATAGATTTCAAAAACATTCGCATCTCTCCTAACTATTTGCAACAAAACAAGAAAAATATTTTTTCAATGATCCGACAATTGGGCCAGCCAACATTTTTCATCACATTTACAAGTGCAGAGCATTGTTGGGATCCATTGGTGGCTGTCGTATCTGACTTGCATAGGAACAGGAAACATAAAAAACAAACTGATACAATGGAAAATAATGACATTGACTACCTCATAAGAAAAGACCCAGTCACATGTACTCGCTACTATAGACATAGAATAAATGCTTTGAGACAATTGATATGCCATGATGAAACATTTTTTGGAAAAATATCAGACTACTTTTTTGTGACTGAATTCCAGAATAGGGGGAATGAACATGACCATGCATTGTTGTGGATAGAGGGTGCACCAGTCTATAGAGCTGACCACAATTCATAGATCAAGCAATTTGTGGACAAATACATAACATTCAACACAGATCATTTGGATCCAGAACTTGCCAAAGTTCATAGACATTATCATACAAGAAGTTGTAGAAAACGAAAAAACTCGCATTGCAGATACAACTTTCTCGTGCCGCCAATGAGAGAAATAAGAATCATAGAGCCACTTAGTTTAGAGGACTATGTTGTTGCTGAGAAATATAAATCCTTGTTCACATTTCTAGAACAAGGAGAGTTTGACGAGTTGATGAGATTCGATGACTTCCTGACAGAGATAAATCTATTAGAATATGAGTACATCCAAGCCATACAATGTACACTTAAACAACCAACAGTTTTCCTTAAACGAAAACTTTTCCATATTTGGAACAATAGTTTCTCCAAGAACATGCTAGTCATGTGGAATGCAAATACAGATGCGTGGTATGTCCTAAATTCATATGCTATAGCATCGTACTGTACCTCGTATATGACAAAGGTTGACAAATCTATGACAAGTGCATTCATAAGAACATGCAAAGAACATGAAAGAAGTCATATTGATTCCATACAAATTATACGTACACTTGGAAATACATTGCTTAATCTTCAACAAATGTCTGCTCAACAAGCAGTCCACATTGCACTTTCCCTGTCCCTCAATTGTAGTTCAAGAAAATGTGTCTTCGTAAACACATCTCCACTTGAGAAATGCACATTTGTGCTTAAACCACTAGTTTTGCTAGAACAAGAGCCTGGCAATTCAGAAGACATGGTATGTCGCTCTATTATTGATTATTACCTCCAGCGCCCATCTCCTATTAGACATATTTGCTTAGCAGAATTTGTATCGCATTACAAAAAAAATGGTGCGCCCATATCAAAACGAAAAAAAAACCTTTGTGATATGGTTTGTCAAATACAATAAACATTATGACTATGAAAAATATTGTAGAGAAAAATTGTTGCTATACGTTCCATTTGATGAAAACAAAGAGACATTAAAACATAACTTCTCTACATGGGAAGCCGCGTATGTTGCCTCTGAGACTATAGTGCAAATCAATGAAGCTATATTTACTTACAATGTTAATCCAACATGGGGTGATCTAGAAATTGCAGTTAATGAGCTAGAAAACCCTGACAATCTTGATGAGACATTCACAAACCGAAAAACAACCAAAACTCCCTGCGAGTCTTATGACTTGCAAGCGGATTTGCCTCGTCCTCGAGCAGGTGGCAGTGAAAAATGTATCAATATTGGTTTTCAAGTCACAAAACATCATTTCCTTATTGAAAATAATGAATACCACAGAATAAGACGTCTTTTGAATCGAGAACAACAAACAATTCTAAAGGACATTACGCTTAAAAAATGCTTGAACATGGACACTCATGTGCACTTGTTCCTTATAGGCAGAGCAGGGACAGGCAAGACATTCACATCGAAATCACTATTCAAAATGCTTATACAAATCTATAATTCAAACAATTCCTCTGATCCTATGAAACCAAAGGGCCTAATAGTTGCATACACAGGAAAACTTGCATATAATGCAAGTGGAACAACAGCCCACGTTGCATTTTTAATGCCTTTTAACAAGTCACAGTTTCTTCCACTTAGCAAGGAAATGTTAGATACATTGTCTAATATTTATGAAGAACTCCAACTTGTCTTTATAGATGAAGCATCTTTGATTGGGAGTCGCTTCTTGTATTCTATTGACAACCGACTAAGAATCATAAAACATGTGCACACGAAATACTTTGGAAACATTGACATGACATTCTATGGGGATCTTTACCAGGCACAACTATTCCAAGATTCTTTGATATTTGAACAACCTATGGTCAACATGAAAACAATGACGCATGACTTCTAGAGAGACAATATTAAATTCTTTGAATTGCATAATACAATGCGCTAGACAAATGAAACATTTATTGCAATTCTGAATAGAATGTGGATGAGCAACCAAACATATGATGACTTAACATATATGAATTCGAGGTGTTTTTGACCTGCACCAATAGACCCAACGTTCCCTTACCTTTTCTACACAAATAAGGATGTTGCAATGCGTAACAGGAACATGCTATCGCTCATGCCTGGCGATGATATCATCATCAATTCAATTGACCTGGAAGAATACAACCATGGAAATGTGCCACATCATGAACATACCACCACTTTACCTTTGCAACTTGTCCTGAAATTAGAAATGTTGGTTGAAATATATGCCTACAACTATGATTCACAGAATGGCTTGGTCAATGGTGCAGATGGAATACTCAAAGGCTATATGAAAATAGAAAAACTTGATGTCCTTTGGATTAAGTTCCATGAACCACATATAGGCAAGCGACAAGCAAGCAAGTTGGCTTATCTATATAATTCAAACACTGCAAGTGATTGGACACCTATTTTGCGAATATCAAATCCATTATCAACATCAGCAAAGACAGGTCGACTGAAGATACAAAAACAGTTTCCAATTAAACTTGCATGTGCACGTACAATCCACATATCACAAGGACTAACACTTGATAATGTTGCATTTCATCCTGCTGGAATTCAGATACATGGACTTGTGTACACAACATTGTTCTGTGTCGGAAGCATACACTCCTTGTATTTACTAAGTCCTCTTACAAAAGATAACTTCAAAGTCAAACAAAAAGTTGATATTGAAATGGATCACCTCAGGACTACTGCAAAATGGAAACTGCAGTATGATTACCAATCCATACAAACAAAGTCATCTGTATCAATTCTCTTGCTTAACACACGCAACTTACATGCACACCTGGATGATATACTCAATGACTATGATACAATGCAATCCGATATTCTATGCTTGCAGGAAACATACATGGCATTATGCATGAAAAACAAACAATTTCCAAATCACAATTGCATATCAGGTTACATTACACATGGGGTGATGATATTGGTGGAAAAACATGTACCAATTTTGCACCATGTACATTTCTAAGAAAAGAATGTTGAGATGGTGCTTGCAAACATATTTAACCATGGAACAGAAATCGCAATACTAAATCTCTATGTTGCTCCCCATGCAACATTCTCCAACATACTAAATGTTATTTCCAGTGCATTAGGTCATTTCCATCTGAACAAACCCATTGTGCTTGTAGGAGACTTCAATATTGACATGCTACAAAATAATGCCAGAACAAAAGAATTGGAAAACTACATGTGCAAATACAGCCTCCGCTTTCTTTTGAACAACACAAGCCATGTGCAAAACGCACTTATTGACCATGTGTGGTAAAATGTGCCCATTCCTCAATACAACATATTTATCTTAGACACATATTGGTCTGATCATGATACAATTGGTATTGCACTTGAATTATGAAATATACACCAAACAAATTGCAAATTCATATTTCCATTTTTCAAAGCATATCTGTATAGCTTGTTACAAATTTTTTTTTTTTAATCCAGCTTCTTAGTTTTCCCTGGTTTGTACACATACTCGTCTAGTCACCACACAGTTGGTGTTGCACTTAAATTATGAAATATACATCAGGCATATTTCATAATCATATTTGTATGCTTCAAACCATATCTGTCTATCTTGTTGTTGAAAATCGAGATATCCAACTTCTTATTTTTCCCTGGTTTGTAATTTCTTTTGGTCACAAATATTTTTTTTTCAAAAAAATAATAATATACACACACACACACACACACACACACACACACACACACACAGAGAGAAACTTGAATGAACTAAAAAAAAAAGGGTACATTCTTCTAACACTATCTGTTACTCTATTCCTCTTATTTTATTTTATTTAGTCTATGTATATAGTTCCTGCTTTTTTCTTTACATGTCAACTTATGTTCATGTCTATTTTGTTTTGTGCTTTTGTTCATAGAAACAAACAGGAAAACTAGACACTGAAAAGAACTCCTAACCAAGAATGTAAAAGAATCCATGCAAAGGTGCGTTTTTTCTACCCGTGTTCCATAACTAATGGTTTTTCGTTTACTCTATCTGTATTTGTTGAACTGGTTTGCAGCTCTATTTTATTTTTTCCCTCCTTGGACACTCCATATCTTCCTATAGATTGACTTGTCTTCATGTCAATTATATTTTCTTTGCTACTATCTTGAAATAAATAAAATTGTACTCCATCTTTTCTTTTCACGTGTTGCTACATAACAGTTTGCTTTCATGTCGATTCTTACCTCCCTTTCTTTTCCATGCTCTATACTTAGTCATTCTCGCCTTTTTTTATTCTCCTCTATTATCCATTTCTGATTCTATACTTAGTCCCATGTCTATGCTCATAGGTTCCCAGGATGGCAGAGAGGCAGATTTCATGTCCATCTATATCTCTACATCACGAGTCCGACTGACGGCCGTTCATTTTCATAGTTCGTGAATTTTATGGTTGTCAGTTCCTGTGTAGGCACCATCAAACTCTCATGACCCGTGTGCATGGTATACATCTTACGCTCGAAACTTCAGTGCTCTACAATTCCACCCAGACTTGAAGCTTGTGACTCATTTTTCCTAGCATCTATTGATATTTCAAAGTATCTATTGATATTTTTCCCAATTCTTCTCAATAGTTAGCCAATTTTATGGCCGCAGGTTCCCCCCCAATGCATTATTGAACTCCCATTTCCATTACAATTCAACCCTAGGCTCCTCCAACTCCCAATCCTTGCTCTTTATTGAACTAACAATTTGTATACCCATCTATATCTTGACATCACGAATCCGACCAAGCGCTTATGTTTCCTTAGCCAATTTTATGGTCGCGGGTTCCCGGCTATGTGTTATCGCACTCTCATTCCCCATGTTACGAGTATACATCTTCCATCCAAAACTTGGGTGATCCATGTCTATGCTCGCGGGTTCCCAGACGGCGGAGTGGCAGATTTCATGTCCATCTATATCTCTACATCACGAGTCTGACCGACCGCCATTCATTTTCATAGTTCGCAAATTTTATGGCCATGGGTTCCTGTTTGGGCGCCACCAAACTCTCATGCCCCATGTGCGCGGTATACATCTTGCACCCGAAACTTCGATGATCTACAATTCAACCCGGAATCAAAGCTTGCGACTCATTTTTCCCAACATTTGTTGATATTTCAAAGCATTTGTTGATATATTTCCATGTTCATCTCAACAGTTAGCCAATTTTATAGAGCATGTATGGATCCCACATTCCATACTTAGCCACTTGTTGGATCCCAGGTTCTCGGGCTAGCGGGATCAAAATTGGGCCTCTATTGTTTTGTGTCCTACAAATAGCACCCAAGAGTTTCGCGATATATGACAAGTGGACTTGTGGGTTGGTTGGCTCAACATTGCACTTCTATGGTTCTGTGTCCTCCAAACAACACTCGGAGTTCTGCGATATACAAATGATGGACTACAGGGTTGCCAGGCTCAATATTGCGATTGTATAAGGATGGTGATCCCTATCAACTATCTTACACTATGTACCCATCTACAATTCGACCCCAGACTCCTCGAACTCCCAAGCCTCACTCTTTATCGAACTAACAATTTGTATATCCATCTATATCTTGGCATCACAAGTCCGACCGAGCGCTTACGTTTCCTTAGCCAATTTTATGGTCACGTGTTCCTAGCTACGCGTTATCGAAATCTCATTCCCCATGTTGTGAGTATACATCTTCCATCCAAAACTTGGGTGATCCATGTCTATGCTCGTGGGTTCCCAGACGATGAAGTGGCAGATTTCATGTCCATTTATATCTCTACATCACGAGCCCGATCGACCACCGTTCATTTTGATAGTTCACAAATTTTATGGTCGTGGGTTCATGTGTGGGCACCATCCAACTCTCATACCCTGTGTGCGCAGTATACATTTTGCACCCAAAACTTCGATGATCTACAATTCGACCCATACTCAAATCGTGCAACTCATTTTTCCCAACATTTGTTGATATTTCAAAGCATCTGTTGATATATTTCATTCTTCGTCTCAACAGTTAGCCAATTTTATGACCACAGGTTTCCCCCCAATGCATTATCAAACTTCCATGCCCCGTGTTCGGATAACATCTTGCATCCAAAACTATGGTTATCTACAATTCGATCCCGGACTCCTCCAACTCGCAAGCCTCAGTCTTTATCGAACTCACAAATTGTATATCCATCTATATCTTGACATCACGAGTCCGCCCGAGGACTTTCGTTTCCTTAGCCAATTTTATGGTTCCGGGTTTCAGGGTACGTGTTATCAAACTCTCATTCCCCATGTTTTGAGTATACATATTCCATCTGAAACTTGGGTGATCTGCAGTTCCAGAGCGGACTTCGAGGTTAAAAAAAGTACCAAAGCATATTTAATTCTCGTCCATGCCCACCACATTCACCCCTTCCCAATAGACATTAATTATGATTTTACTAGTGACAGTTCACAGATGTTCAAAAATATTGGCATTAATAAGCGAAAAGCTCAAGGTAATCTCCCATGAAAATGCATTTATGGGAAAATATTATGGAACCTGATTAGTTTCTTCTGTCAATCTCTAATTCGCAAAAAAATGATGGTTGTTTTGTTTTTTTTAAGACGTCATCGTATCAATAATTCGATATTGTGTTGGCCCGTTGTCATCTACGAAGGTGTTCACATGATGTCGCTCTTTAATATTGTGCGCATAATTTTAGAACCTTACAGGTTTGCATATCTAAGGCTCTGCTTTCATATGGAAATGTCGCTCCACCATTCCAATTTGAACATAGTTTTCATTTTGGGCCACATAGAACAACAATAAAATAAAATAATATGGAATTTGTTTAAGTAAATATCAACAAATTATCTTCTGACTTGAACCTGCTTTTGTCAAAATCCATGTATATTACATAGTTGTCAATGTTTTCCCCACTTTTCAATAGTTTCTTGATTTCCCTGCCATCTTCACACTCTTTCCCAATGCAAATTGATGACTCTTTTATTAGCTTTGAAAAGATTGGCATTAAAAGGTGAAAAGGTCGAGGGAATATGCCATTAAAACACATTGAACCAATATTTACCAGAGATTGTATTATAATGTTGCAGTATCCATTTTAAATACAATAAGAAGCAAAGGAAGGTTTTCATCACCTTATGGCTGTAGCTCGACACCATGTCTGTGGAGATACCCTAAATATTTTCGGGCACATGGACCAATGTTTTCAGTGGTCCATAGCTTATGACTATTTCTCATCCACTTCTTCCCATATGAAAGTTATCTCGAATCTAAAATTGCAACAACACATTGTCAGGCTGCTAAATTGAAGATTTGAATGACCTGAAACACTAAATTGTCAAACCAGGGTTGGTAAACTTTGAGCTGCTACACTGTATGTGCGGGTAAGGCTCTAATCTCTATCTAAATGCTATCCTTAGAAGAAAACACAAACTTATTCTGAGAATTTGAATCTTAATGACTATCTTGAAACTTAGCATTTCATATTTAAGTCATCAACAGAAAACAATCCTATGCTCAAATGCTGGTGCTTCTATTTCTATTCAAAAGTGTGGTTCCACAAGATTATTTTACCACTATTTCCAACCATCTATCATCATCATTTCTGTTTAAGCCATGACACAAAGAGTTTTTCCTAAAATGCATTTATTCTGAACATTAAAAATAAATCTAAATCTGTCTACAGGAAAACAGAGTAATACCCTACTTACCCTACTGGTACCGGAAGCTTCCTCTACTTTAACTGTAATCTATCTATTCTAGTTAAGCAGGGTAACTAACTATATAACAAAGCAAAGTTCACTCAATCTCTAAGTGATGTTCGAATTGAAAACTAGAAGCCAAACAAACCACATTCATACTCTAAACCCTACAGGCATCAGTTATGCATTCAATACTCATCACATAAAAGATAACAGTATGCTGGAATGATTCGATTGAAGAATAAATAAACACAATTTTGAACAAGGTGATTCTGAAACTTTAAACTATCATGTAAGCAAACACTAACACACTGAAATAACTAAATCTATGATGAAATAAGGCAACGGCTTGCACCTGTTTAGCGGGCCCAACCAAATGGCACAAACGTTGTAAGTAATAACCAGAACCAACTATATCATTCTATGCAAACATGGTGTAAACTTCACGCTTCATTAACTCAGAAGGAAATACTCAAATCGTATACCAGTCGATTAACATAACGCAACAACAGTTTTGTATTTAGAAACATGCGTTCACGACATAGCATAATCCAACTCGTTCTCAGGAGTGATCTCGGGTTTATAACAGTCTAAAGCAAAAATACAGAAGTTCAAACGGATCCCTCGATCCAAAAATAGCTTGAAATCAAGTTTAAAAATGACCTTCACATCTTCGTGACACGTAGTGTCACAAAGTGTGAACGATGAAGAATTAACGACTCAGTTTTATCATTATGCCTTCAAGCATCCTATGAGCGATGACTCCAGCTGTCATGCGAATCTCTCTGTCTCCCATTCGGACCATAACACACAGATCTTGAGCGGCTTCATTGGTATCTCCACGGGTACGAGTTGGTACCTGGTACCGGCAATCCTGTTCCAAAAATAGAAGTGGTACCTAACCCAAGCGACATTAGCTTCAATATCAATTTAAAGCATCAAAATGCATAAGAATAGCTTGAAACATAAATATACCTTAAGTAGCCCCATTGAGTGGTAGGGAGATGTTAATTATGTCAAAACCAAAAGGGTGGTACTGGGTATATAAATGGAGGTCTTTGGAATATAATATGGGAAAAAACATGATCAAAACTGGGGACCAACATGCCCCCACACTGAAGTCCTTGCCTGTCCTCAGGCAAAAAAAGTCAAAGACTGGTAGCAATCAGAGGGTTCCAGCGGCTGCAACCAGCATTTGTAGCCTCTCCTGCTTCTTCAGATTCCTGATTTCTTTCTTGAGGACTCTGTTGATTATAACATGCTTTCTGGCAATCCTCTGAAGTTGCCTATTCCTTTTGAAAATATCCTTATTCCTCTGCTTTAACCTTTCAATTTTTGAGAAGAGGTGAGTTACCCTGAGCTTCATGAGTTCGTTCTCAGTTTTAATATGTCTATCCAATACAATGTACGCATGCAACTTCTCCTTCAATCTGTTATTCTTGATTTCTAGTTTCGCCACCATTGGTTTCAAGGATCGATTGGAGGAAATCTCGCAGTGGGTTTCAAATGTTTGACCTTGTCCTGGTTGTGGTGAAGGACTAGATGCATGAGTGAACTCTTCGTAATTTTGAGCAGGGGTGTTACCCCTATCGGAATTATGATTTGGACCGAGTTCAGGAGTGAACTCATCTGGGATGCGTTCATAAGTGTCAACTGGATCAAAATTATGGTCTGGACTGAGTTCAGGAGTGAACTCATTTGGGCTTCGTTCATAGGTGTCAGTTGGACTAGGTCCAGGAGTGGACTCTCTTTGCATCTGAACAGGGGTACCGGTTGGTACTTGAATGGACTCATTCTACACATTTCCTTTGGGCGTAGTAGCTCGCCGATTCGTTTTATGGTTTTTTCGAATGAGTTGGGATTGAGTCCAGGTCATTTCAGAGGGCTCTGGAGCCTCCTCGTGACCATCTATACTTTCCAATCTCTCTTGTGGGGGGTAACTGGGTACCGAGTTGTCCATTCCTGACAATATGTTTTTGCATTTTCTTTTCGGATTCCTCTGGGGCTTGTCAGTCAACTCTGCTAGTTTCTCCACATCAATTATGTTCTCGGCAGCTAGGGTAGAACTCAGGACTTCAATGTTTGTCTCTGTAGGTGTGGCGTCCTTCCCAGTTTCAGTATTGGTT
Source organism: Picea sitchensis (assembly GCA_010110895.2). Taxonomy (NCBI): domain Eukaryota; kingdom Viridiplantae; phylum Streptophyta; class Pinopsida; order Pinales; family Pinaceae; genus Picea; species Picea sitchensis. Next base: position 25,885 of record SNQJ01S0119486.1, read on the forward strand.
TCTACTTCATCATCAATTGGGGGTTCTGGATCAGGGTCCCCAACATAGTCTCTAGTCAGGGTTTTGACCTTCTTTTTCCTGGAGTTCAACTTTTTGTGTGGGGAAACAGGCTTCACATTCCTATCTTTAGACTGGGCACAGACGAGAGTTTTTACAGTGAATAGGTCCCAAGTCTCTTGCTTCTTCAACAGTGCAGATGTAATCAATATTTTAACTAGACCAAAGTGAAATAAACTCCCTTGAAACTCATTAGCCTTTTGGACCTGTTCGGCCATCCTTTTTAAACTTTTTAACAAAAAGAAGGGTATGTTCAACGGAGTACCTGTGAAGTGTAACAGAAGTCGAGCATGGCAGGGGAATATGATGGTATATCGACCCTCACACGTTAGGTAACGCTGGAGGATGGCCAACACTTGAGCCCACTGTGGTTCCAGCCAAGACCGCGACGTTCCCTCGGACCATTTTGTTTCCCGGTACTGAGGTTTCAACAGCTGCGTACAAAGATTTTTATCAACCGGTTGTCCCTTTGTCCATCTTTGGCTTGTGGTGGGCAATTGAATTGCCTCTGAAATGAACTTCTCCGTGACCTCGAACTCGAGCTTGCCCACCTTGGCGGAGCCACCCTCAAAGTGCAGAGAAAACTGGAGTGTGATTGCATCGTTATATCCATCGAACTTCTTCAAAAATGGCTCCCACCCCGCTTGCTTAAAAATATGTCTGGTTGCCTCATACTCCGGGAGGGCTTCCAAGTCGGCGTATGTTTCTGGTTCATGGAGATTTTCTACCATGGCTCTTCTTGGCATCACAGGGGGAGTCTATCAGTGGGCAGTGAAGGTTGGATGAGGGCGACGAAGGGAGAGAATGTGATGGAGAATGTAGTCGGGAGGAAAATCATATGAAAATATTTGAATCGTCGTGGAGATAGATAAGGTGTCAGAACATGATGAAATTCGTACGAGGGTGTAGAGTTATCATATCCGAGTCAAATCAAACTTAGTTCCGATAATGGTGTGTTTTTATGATATGAAATGTCATGGAGGTTTAGTTCATTAGGTACAGGTCGTGGAAATGATGAAACGTTATGGAGTAATTAAGGCACCCTTAGTTCAAACTTATTAGTATGCAAATTAATACAATAAATCAATACGAACTAAACGCACCTGAGTTAAATTACCTATCTCCATTGTTATGCAAGTCTTGCTATGGAATTATCTTTCGAAGTTAAGTCTGGATTTGAAGGGCGCGAAAATTGTCGCTGCTCTGGTCTTTCTGATGAACCTGTAACTGATGAACTCTGTGCTGGTACTGACTGGTACTAATGGAACACTCAGGAATCTGCAGAAGAATTTGAACAAATAATACCGTTCTGAGAAAAACTTCCTGTGTATAACAACAGATTAT
>SNQJ01S0119486.1:27295-43237 GCA_010110895.2 Picea sitchensis
AAAGTGGATGTCAGCGGTCAGTCGAAGTCACTATATAAAGGAACAAGCACAAATGTGAACCGGTCCATCCACCAATGCGCCCATTTGGACATTTTCTGAAAAATGACTAAGTAACGAGAAGGATAGTAGAGAGAAAAAATGGTTGTGACAAGGGCTCCCTAGGAGACATAAGGCCCTGCCTGTCAAATTGTATATATATTCTACCTCTACTCATGACAACTCAGTGGATCACTTATTTCCATTAAGAACCAAAAAAACGTATTCAACAACGACCCCCGGGTTGGCGCTATTATACATCTTGCACCCAAAACTTCCGTTGTCTACAATTCCTCCACATATTGGAACATGGTCTACATTTGGACCATAGATTATCTATTACCATACATTAATATAAATACAATTTTTATCTATTACCATACACATCGGTAGTTTTTATCTCGATGCAATTTTACCTTTTGGTTTTGAAGTTATTGGTATGACGAAATCCAGAAGAAGACAAGAGGATCTCCCTTCCCTGGATAGAATTAGACCAGCTATACACATGCTGGGAAAAAAAGGTAAACAACCTGATTGGTATTGTTCAAGAGTGTAGCCAAACCATATCTAAAAGAGACAAACTATTCAAGAAGCTAACTGAGATAGATATAGATGGCAGCACCAATGAATTCTAGGACCGGAAATTGATATTAAACTCGTTGTTTTTAACGAAAAAATCATTTGATGATCAAGTTCATATCTATAAAAGCATTTGAAAATTTCTATGGCATTCTTGAATATGGTGAAGATGACGTGAAAACTTGGCTAGTTGGTTATGCAATTAGAAAAAAAAATATTCAAGAATCATTTCACAACTTGTCTATTGATATAAGGGACTTGGAAAGTGAACTCTTCAATATAAAAATCTGGCATGAAATGAACGTGGCGCCCATGAGGAGCTACATCGAAGAATGGTTAAAAAAAGTTGTCTACCAAATTACCAATGAAGGTCAAAGCTGAGGAAAGCCATAAAAGGACATTAGTGAAAAAATGATAAGCCATGGCACACCATCATAGTAAGTTGATATTGATTACATTCTTTTGTCTTCATCCACTTATTATAACAAAGCTTTAATCCATATCTGACAATTTTCTCTTTCTTCTTGCGAGGTTTTGTTGTTTTCCATCGTCAACTTTGTTCTTTCTGCAAAATTCATTCTTGTACATCTTTGCTTCGTAGTTGGCGGAAGTCGCAATCAGATTCATTCTGGCAAACACATTTTTATTTCACAGAATATGTATTGAACTATAGTTTTTTTTTACAAATTTGAAGACAACTTTTTTTTTGGGGAATATTCTCAAATGTATTTTGTGACCCAATTTATCTAAATATAAATATTTGAGGTTGTTCTATGTTGATAATCAATGTTTGGTGTTGTTATTTGGAATTTGTATTTCTTCCTAAAATTAACTCATTTCATTGTACATGTTCATGTTCTATATTTTGCATGTATTGCAGCTTCCTATATTTCAAAATATTCTTCGATATACAAAATGTAGAGTCATGTATTTTTTTCTCTGTTCCTTGTAGGTTTGAGAAATCCAAGCCCAAAACACCATTCAAATTAGAACACGATTTACATTTGGACCACAAATAATCTAGTAATATACATTAATATGGATATATTTTAAATAAACATAAACAAAATCCCTTTAAACTTGAACCTGACTCTCTTGGGCTCCTGGATTGTCTGCGGGTTGATGGGTTAGTGAACTGTCAAATCCTTGTTTCCATCTGTATCTTCACATCAGGAACCCGACCGATGACCATCCCTTTAAACACTTGGCCAAATATCTCACCATGGCGTCCCAACTTATCACTATCACATTCTTATCCCGTGTGTTCTGTTATATACATCTTGCACCCAACACTTCCGTCATATACATTTTGCAAACAACAATTTCGTGATAAAAGATAGTATATAAGACATAAAAGAAGGGTTAATATATCGACATCTGTGATATATATCCCATTTGCTCGCAAGATCTTTTCTGCATGTTTATGGAGAAATTATATATTCTTTGATATACAAAATTTAAAGTCATGAATTATTTTTCTTTGTTCCTTGTAGGTTTGAGCAAAAAATATCCAGCCCAAAACACCATTAAAATTCGAACATGGTTTGCATTTGGACCACAAATAATCTAGTAAGATACACTAATATGGATACATTTTAAATAAACATAAACAAAATCCCTTTAAACTTGAACCTGACTTTCTCGGGCTCCTGATTTTAAATAAACATAAACAAAATCCCTTTAAAATTGAACCTGATTTTCTCGGACTCTTGGATTGTCCGCGGGTTGATCGGTTAGTGGACTGTCAAATCCTCATTTCCATTTATATCTTCACATCAGGAACCCGACCGATGACCCTCCCTTCCAACACTTGGCCAAATATCTCACCACATCGTCCCAACTTAGCGTTATCGCATTCTTATCCCGCATGTTCTGTTATATGCATCTTGCACCCAACACTTCCGTCGTATACATTTTGCACCCAAAAATTCCATCATTTATAGTTCGATGCACTACTATACATCTTGCACCCAAAACTTGCGTCATCTACAGTTCTGTTGTATACATCTTGCACCAAAAACGTCTATGGTCTACATTTCCTCCACATATTGGAACATGGTCTACATATGGGACACAAATTATCTATTACAATACATTAAGATAAATACAATTTAAATTAATGGTCCTATATCGTCACATCATGAGCCCGACCGACCACAGTTCCTTTCAACACTTAGCCAATTATCTCTCCGTGAGGTTGCACCTTAGCACTAACGAAATTTTATGCTCCATATTCTGTGATATACATGTTGCATATAACATTTCTGTGATATACATTTTGCAACAAACACTTCCATCATTCAAAGTGGATGTTAGCGGTCGGTCGCAGTCATGATATAAAAGCACAAGCTCAAATGTGAATCGGTCTATCTGCCAACGTGCCCATTGGGACATTTTTGGAAAAACGACTAAGTAACGAGAAAGATAGTAGAGATGAAAAATGATCTTGACAAGGACTCCCGAGGAGACGTAAGGCCCCACCTGTCAAATTGTATATATATTATGCTTCTACTCTTGACAACTCAATGGTTCTCTTATTGCCATTAACAACCAAAACAACGTATTCAACAACAATTTATGGGAGCCCAACCGACCCCCAGGTTGGTGCTAGTATAGATCTTGCACCCAAAACTTGCATCATCTATAGTTTTGCTATATACATCTTGCACCAAAAACTTCTATTGTTTGCAGTTCCTCCACATATTGCAACATGGTCTACATTTGGACCACAAATTATCTATTGCGATACATTAATATAAATACAATTTTGATAAATATATTTAAACTTGAACCTGACTTTTTTCGAACTCGTCGATTGATCCTATATCGTCACATCACGATCCCGACCGACCACAATTCCTTTCAACACTTAGCCAATTATCTCTCTGTGGAGTCGCACCTTAGTGCTGACGTAATTTTATGCCCCATGTTCCTTGATATACATGTTGCAAACAACACTTCCCTGATATACATTTTTCACCAAACACTTCCGTCATTTACAATTCGACGTGCTATTATAGATCTTGCACCCAAAACTTGCGTAATCTACAGTTCTATTGTATACATCTTGTACCAAAAACTTTCGTGGTCTACAATTCCTTCACATATTGGAACATGGTCTACATTTGGGCCACAAAATTATCTGTTACAATACATTAATATAAATACAATTTAAATTAATGGTCCTATATCGTCACATCCTGAGCCCGACCAACCGTGGTTCCTTTCAACACTTTGCCAATTATCTCTCTGTGGGGTTGCACCTTAGCACTAACGAAATTTTATGCCCCATATTCCCTTATATACATGTTGCACACAACGTTCCTGTGATATACATTTTGCACCGAACACTTCGTAATTCAAAGTGGATGTTAGCGGTCAATCGAAGTTGCGATTTAAAAGCACAAGCGGAAATGTGAACCAGTTCGTCCGCTAACGCGGCCATTGGGACATTTTCGGAAAACTGACTAAGTAATGAGAAAGATAGTAGAGAGGAAAAATGGTCATGCCAAGGGCTCCCCAGAAGATGTAAGGCCCCACCTGTCAAATTGTATATATATTCTGCCTCTACTCGTGACAACTCAGTGATTCTCTTATTGTCATTAACAACCAAAAAAATGTATTCAACAACGACCCCTGGGTTGGCGCTATTATAGATCTTGCACCCAAAACATGTGTCATCTACAGTTCCACTGTATACATCTTGCACCCAAAACTTCTGTGGTCTGCAATTCCTCCACATATTGGAACATGGTCTACAATTGGACCACAAATTATCTATTACCATACATTAATATAAATACAATTTTTAATAAATATACTTAAAATTGAACTTGAACTTCCATACTCTACAATTCGTCGCGACTTGATGCTATCGATTTCTTATGCCCCATGTTCCGTGATATACATGTTGCATACCACACTTTTGTGATATACATTTTGCACCAAACACTTGCGTCATATAAATTCGAGCTCAGTTATAAAGCCTGCCTATCCGGAAATCCGCGATCTGAAAAGTGGCTAGGCATTGAATGGTTAGTGGTTGGTCGGAGTCAAGATATAAAAGGACAAGTGCAAATGTGAACCAGTCCATCTACCAAAGCGCCCATTGGGACATTTCAGAAAAAACGGCTAAGTTACGAGAAAGATAGTAGAGGAAAAACGGTCGTACGGGCTTCAAAATAGGGTGACAAGGGCTCCCGAGGAGACGTAACGCCCCGCCTGTCAAATTGTATATATATTATGCTTCTACTCGTGACAACTCAGTGGTTCACTTATTTTTATTAACAACCAAACAAAACTTAGTCAACAACGATTTATGAGAGTTGTTTACAATTCCTCCACATATTGGAACATGGTCTACATTTGGACCACAAATTATCTATTACAATACATTAATATAAATACAATTTAAATTAATGGTACTATGACTTCATATTAGTTTGTCCCTTCAACACTTTGCCAATTATCTCTCTGCGAGGTCTTGCCTTAGCGCTAACGAAATTTTATGCCCCATATTCCATTATATACATGTTGCACACAACATTTACGTGATATACACTTTGCACCAAACACTTCCGTCATTCAAAGTGAATGTTAGTGGTCGGCCGAAGTCACTATTTAAAGGAACAAGTGCAAATGTGAACCAGTCCATCCGCCAACGCGCCCATTTGGACATTTTCTGAATAACGACTAAGTAACGAGAAGGATAGTAGAGAGAAAAAATGGTCATGACAAGGGCCCCCTAGGAGACGTAAGGCCCTACATGTCAAATTGTATATATATTATACCCTAGTGGATCACTTATTGCCATTAACAACCAAAAAAACGTATTCAACAATGACCCCTGGGTTGGCGCTATTATACATCTTGCACCCAAGACTTTCGTTGTCTGCAATTCCCCCACATATTGGAACATGGTCTACATTTGGACCATAGATTATCTATTACCATACATTAATATAAATACAATTTTTAATAAATATACTTAGACTTGAACCTGAACTTCTGTACTCTACAATTCGTCATGACTTGATGTTATTGATTTCTTATGCCCCCTATTCCGTGATATACATTTTGCACCAAACACTTGTGTCATATACAATTCGACCTCGGTTATAAAGCCCACCTATCCAGAAATCTGTGATCTGAAAATTGGCTAGGCATCGAATGGTTAATGGTCGGTCGGAGTCACGATATAAAAGAACAAGCACAAATGTGAATCAGTCCATCCACCAAAGCGCCCATTGGGTCATTTTTGAAAAAACAGCTAAGTAACAAGAAATATAGTAGAGGAAAAACGGTCGCAGAGGCTTCAAAATAGGGTGACAAGGGCTCCTGAGGAGACGTAGTGCCCCACTTGTCAAAATGTATATATATTCTCCTTCTACTCGTGACAACTCAGTGGTTCACTTATTGCCATTAACAACCTAAAAAAATTTATTCAACAACGATTTACGAGAGCCCTACCGACCCCCGCGTTGGCGCTATTATAGATCTTGCACCCAAAACATGCGTCATTTACAGTTCCGTTGTATACATCTTGCACCAAAAACATTTTTGGTCTCCAATTCATCCACATATTGGAACATGGTCTACATTTGAACCACAAATTATCTATTACGATACATTAATATAAATACAATTTTAATAAATATACTTGATACATGTTGCACACAACACTTCCCTAATATACATTTTGCACCAAACACTTCCATCATTTACAGTTCAACATGCTATTATAGACATTGCACCCAAAACTTGCATCATCTACAGTTTCGTTGTATACATCTTGCACCAAAAACTTTCGTGCTCTACATTTCCTCCACATATCAGAACATGGTCTACATTTGGACCACAAATTATCTATTACAATACATTAATATAAATACAATTTAAATTAATGGTCCTATGTTGTCACATCATGAGCCCGACCGACCGCAGTTCGTTTCAACACTTAGCCAATTATCTCCTTGCGGGGTCGCGCCTTAGTGCTAACGGAATTTTATGCTCCATGTTTCGTGATATACATGTTGCACACATTATTTCTGTGAAATACATTTTGCACCAAACACTTATTTCATTCAAAGTGGATGTTAGCGGTCGATCAGAGTCACAATATAAAAGCACAAGCACAAATGTGAACCGGTCCATCTGCCAATGCGCCCATTGGGACATTTTCAAAAAAATGACTAAGTAACGAGAAATATAGTAGAGAGTAAAAACGGTCGTCACAAGGGATCCCGAGGAGACGTAAGGCCCCGCTTGTCAAATTGATATATAATCTGCTTCTACTCGTGACAACTCAATGGTTCACTCGACCCCCGTGTTGGCACTATTATAGATCTTGCACCCAAAAATTATGTCATCTACAGTTTTGTTGTATACATCTTGCACCAAAAACTTTCGTGGTCTGCAATTCCTCCACATATTGGAACATGGTATGCATTTGGACCACAAATTATCTATTACGATACATTAATATCAATACAATTTTAATAAATATATTTAAACTCGAACCCGATTTTTTTCGAACTCGTCAATTGGTGCTATATCGTCACATCATGAGCCTGACCGACCGCAGTTCCTTTCAACACTTAGCCAATTATCTCTTCACGGGGTCGTGCCTTGAGGCTAACGAAATTTTATGCCCCATATTCCGTGATATACATGTTGCACACAACACTTCCGTGATATACATTTTGCACCAAACACTTCCATCATTTACATTTCGATGCGCTATTATACATCTTGCACCCAAAACTTGCGTCATCTACAGTTCCGTTGTTCCTTTCAACACTTAACCAATTATCTCTCTGCGGGGTCGCGCTAACGAAATTTTATGCCCCATCTTCCGTGATATACATGTTGCACACAATATTTCTGTGATATACATCTTGCACCGAACACTTCCGTCATTTACAATTCGACCACATTTTCCACAATTTACCTTGTAACTTGTTTGACAGAGACTACGCTGTCACGCAACACTTGTTTTACTAACGTTGTCATAACAATTCTTTATGTTTTGCTAACATCTCAATCCCCAAATGTTTTCTCAACCATTTTTAACACCCCAAGGATTTAAGAGAGATATCTTTCGCATTTCTTTATATTTGTGTCACATTCATTAACGACCCAAAATTGAAGTCCAGGACCCAAAATTGATATTAAATTCATTGTTTTTAACCAAACAATCATTTAATGATCAATTTCATATCTATAAAAGACTATCATTTGAAAATTTCTATGGCATTCTTGAATATGGTGAAGATGACGTGAAAACTTGGATAGTTGGTTATGCAATTAGAAACAAAAATATTCAAAAATCATTTCACAACTTGTCTATTGATATAAGGGACTTGGAAAGTGAACTCTTCAATATAAAAATATGGCATGAAATGAACGTGGCGCCCATGAGGAGCTACATTGAAGAATGGTTGAAAAAAGTTGTCGACCGGATTACCAATGAAGGTCAAAGCCGAGGAAAGCCATAAAAGGACATCAGCGAAAAAATTACAAGCCATGGCACACCATCATAGTAAGTTGATACTGATTACATTCTTCTGTCTTCATCCACTTATTCTAACAAATCTTTAATCCATATCTGACAATTTTCTCTTTCTTCTTGCGAGGTTTTGTTGTTTTCCATCGTCGACTTTGTTCTTTCTGCAAACTTCATTCTTGTACATCTTTGCTTCGTAGTCGGCGGAAGTCGCAATCGGAGTCATTCTGGCAAATGGATTTTTATTTCACAGAATATGTATCGAACTATAGTTTTTTTTTACAAATTCGAAGACAACGTATTTTTGGGAAATATTCTCAAATGTATTTTGTGACCTAGTTTATCTAAATATAAATATTTGGGGTTGTTATATGTTGATAATAAATGTTTGGTGTTGTTATTTGGAATTTGTATTTCTTCCTAAAATTAACTCATTTCGTTGTACATGTCCCTGTTCTATATTGTGCATGTATTGCAACTTCCTATATTTCAAAATATTCTTCGATATACAAAATGTAGAGTCATGTATTTTTTTCTTTGTTCCTTGTAGATTTGAGCAAAAAAAATCCAGCCCAAAACACCATTCAAATTAGAACATGATTTAAATTTGGACCACAAATAATCTAGTAAGATACATTAATATGGATATATTTTAAATAAACATAAACAAAATCCCTTTAAACTTGACCCTGACTCTTTCGGGATCCTGGATTGTTTGTGGGTTGATCGGTTAGTGGACTGTCAAATCCTTGTTTCCATCTATATCTTCACATCAGGAACCTGACCGATGACCATCCCTTTCAACACTTGGCCAAATATCTCACCGTGGCGTCCCAACTTAGTACTATCGCATTCTTATCCTGTGTGTTCCATTATATACATCTTGCACCCAACACTTCCGCCATATACATTTTGCAAACAACAATTCCGTGATAAAAGATAATATAGAAGACATAAAAGAAGAGTGAGTATATTGACATATGTGATATATATCCCATTTGCTCGCAAGATCTTTTTTGCATGTTTATGGAGAAATTATATTTTCTTTGATATAAAAATGTAAAGTCATGAATTATTTTTCTTTGTTCCTTGTAGGTTTGAGCGGTCATAATATAAAAAAATATTAGCGGTCATTCCGTCATTCAAAGTGAATATTAGTGGTCATAATATAAAAAAATATTATGCCTTTGACCCAATAACAGTTGTTTTGGCTTTGATGCCCAATAAGTTGTTTGTCTTTTTCTATGTTGCGTTCGATGAACCTGCGTTGGCATCGCAACTTGCAAGGACTTAAACATTTAAAGATAGTTAAACATTTTTTAATGTCACTCAAACAACAAAAAGGTGTTGATTCATTTTGTAAAGAAGACTCCATGAATCCGAACACGTATGTGTGACAAAGAGCGGTTGTAACAATTCTGACAACTATGACCATTCCAATTGACTTAACATTTCTTTATGTGCCTCAATCACAACATCCCAAGGACTTACATTTCTTTATGTTTTCAATGACCACTCATCACCGTCTTAACCTTTCTTTATGTTGTTCAATGACCAGTGGCCACTCTCCATTAACACTTTTTATGTGCCCACTCTCAATGACCACTGAAATTTGTTTATGTTGTTCAAAACCACTGACATTTATTTATGTTCAATGACCACTGACCACCGTCAATGACAATTCTTTTGGTAGCATCCTTAGAGCTGTCCTTACTTTTTTTTATGTTAGCCAAAGCTGTTTTCACTTTTATTTATGTCACGCTCAATTACCTAATACTATTTTGCATAATTAATTATCAACAACCCACTTAAATAAAGTATTTATCATTTAGTGAATGCACACTGCTCCACATAAGGCATATAATAATAACAAGTCTTGTCTCCACTGTTTTGCAGAATGAATAGAAAAAGAAATGTATTGTCTCAATTAACTAAAGAAATCATTTTGTGAAATGAAGAGATTTTTCTGGGAACTAAATGCACATGGGTTCTGACTGCCTAACATGCAATATGTGTTGGAAAGTTTGATATCTGGTTGGTCGCAAAACGCTAGGTTTCTACAGTTGGAATTGGTCAATGTTCGTAAAATAATTAAATAATTAAAAATTTCATTCCAATTACGTAATGAATGGGAACAAATACGAATCATTAATGTAAAAATAATTAAAATTTTGTTCCAATTATGTAATGAGTGGGAACGAATACGACACGATAATCGTTAATGTAAAAAAGCATTTGCATATATCATGAGCTTATTTTGGATAATAATTTCTTCGGGTGACTAAAGCAGAATTTCATTTGCAATACTAAATTTTTCCATGGGAATATTTTCATCTCCTTATTGTCAATAGTTTTAATTTGGAATCTAACCAAATTTCTTAACTTAAAATTTTCTAAAATATTCAACATTTATTTTAATTATCAAAAAGGAGGGAGGGTGATGAGTTTGCCAATATACAATTTGTTAATGAAGTATTGATGAAGGAGATTCAAAGAAATATGAAAAGATTAGCCAAAGAAAGTGGGGAAAGGATTATGAATCAAAGTAGGAATTGAAAAAGAAAGATGAAGAAATAAAAAGTTGCATAAACATAATCAAGACATTCTTAATGATGTTAAGACTATGAAAAAGTATCGACAAGAGTTTGAATAATGAATAACAAAGAATGATTTTATTATACATGTGGGTCATTTATTAGACTAACCCCATTATATATATATATATATATAGCTCGATATATGCTCCCTTCGGGTCCTATCACACATCCACATTTTTTTCATGCATCCCTAATGCAAATGATTCATATCACGCCCCTTAATTCATGAACTAGTGAAATAGGTGAGGTGAGTTTAAATTGATGGGCATAGCTAGCGCAACCCAACATTGGTCTTGGGAATATGGTCAATAGACTCAAATTGCAAAAAAAAGAAGATAGTTGTTGCTTAAAAAGATCACTATAACCATGTATTGCAAGAAGTTGTAGTGACCATCATGTAGAGATTCCTTGGAAGAAAGAAAATAATAATTGAAATCACATATGGAAGCACAATAAGATGGCAATCTAGGCCAATCTTTATAGTCATCTTGGAAGAGAGGTGATAATCATTCATGTTAGACTAGTGTTCTTTCATTTTCCAAAATTATAAGTGAGATCATTGTTTATTATGAATCTTAGAATCTCCAATCAAAGGTATTGGATCTTGTCAAAGAGGGTTCTTACACAGTATTCAAGAGAATTATCCCACAATAAGCTACTCATTTTTTAGATTCATGTTTCTTTAAGTGTAACCTCTCAGTGTGCTTAGATGCTAATCAGATTCCCACAAGATGCAAAACCTCACAACCCTTCATGTGATTCTACAATTGAGAAATTGAAGGTATATTTAACCAATATTTAGTGTTTCCAACATTTGAAACCTCCAATTATCAGTGTTGAAAAACTCTTATTATGATTACACCTTTGTATCATTTTTCATCTAGATAGGGAACAATGTTCAAAATAGGGATATGCAGTGGGGTCATATGAGGTTAAAAGTAGTGGAAGAGATCTAGGTGGATATCGGTGGCCACCCACCTTTTCCAGCTGGCTCAAAACAACTTTCTGGCAATTTTGGTAATTTACTGTTTTCAGCAGTTTTTCGGGTCTTGAACTTCCAGAGTCGTTTTGAGGCCCTAAACGACATTTTTTTTTGGGTATGTAGCAATCAAAAACATTCTTCATGAAATTTTCATCTGTTAATAATCTATAGTCAGTTTTTCTCATAAAATCTAGATCAGTGGTATCATAACGGTTTACTCCTTGTCGTCTTAATGCATGTCCCGAACGAGGTCAGAGTACAAAGAATTGGGTCTTGAGCTTGTTTCTCTTGAGGACCAAAGCTCTCGCATGCCCAAGCGAACTCTCATGGCAGGAGAAAAGAAAGATGACTGGACAAGAGATCCTTTGAAAATATTTCTTGAGAAATCCCTCACACAACAGAGGAACGAGATGATGGATAGTTTCGCGTAAATATTTCGGCGGCTACCAACAAGTGACACATCTTCTTCGAGCAGAGGCACCGCCCCCTTCAAGGTACAAATAAACTTTGATATTCCTTTATTTGAAGGTCAGATAGACATAGATGGTGTAGACAAGTGGTTGAATATACTTGAAGGGTATTTTTCTGTCCATAACTTTTCGAATAGAGAAAAGATTACTTTTTCACTCCTTAAAGTTGTTCCCCATGTCAAATATTGGTGGGAAACTTTCTGTGAGCAAAAGGAAACAGAGGACCCTCGTTATTTATAATCACAACCACCTGGGAATCCTTCAGGGATGCTATTAAGGAACAATACTTCCCTGTTGGAAGTTATGACAACTTGTATACCAAATGGACCACACTGCGACAAGAAAGAGACCAAGTAGTGCCAGATTTCACAAATATCTTCCATACCTTGTGCACAAAGCCGGGTATCAAAGATTCAAAGTGACATATGGTGCTCAAGTATCATGGTGCTCTGCATAGATACATCTAGATCAAAATGGAATTTCTGGACATCTTGTCCTTGGGTGAGACCTACTGATATGTCATCAAAATCGAGCAGAAGCTCAAACAAAAGACGTGGCAATTTGGGCCTAGAAACCCCTCAAAACAAAAGCCAGGAAAGGGAGGCCCCAACTCACAGAACAAAGGACCGAGCAAATATGGACAGTATCCGAGAAACCAATCCAAGCCATAATCAAATAAGGACACCGAAAAGACAAAGAAAGATACCGGGAATTGGTGCAACTTCCATAAGAGCCATTGTCATAACACTACTGACTACCGCTTGTATATCGAACTCACAAATTGTATATCCATCTATATATTGACATCATGATTCTGCACGAGCACTTTCATTTCCTTAGCCAATTTTATTCTTGCGAGTTTCAGGGAACACGTTATCAAACTCTCATTCCCTGTGTTTCGAGTATACATCTTCCATCCGAAACTTGGGTGATCTACAGTTCTAGCATGGACTCCGAGGTTAAAAAGAGTACCAAATCATATTTAATTCTTGTCCATGCCCACCACGTTCACCCCTTCCCAATAGACATTAATTATGATTTTACTAGTGACAGTTCATAGATGTTCGAAAATATTGGCATTAATAAGCGGAAAGCTCAAGGTAATCTCCCATGAAAATGCATTTATGGGAAAATATTATGGAATATGATTAGTTTCTTCTATCAATCTCTAATTCGCAAAAGAATGATGGTTGTTTTGGTTTTTTTAAGACGTCATCGTAGCAATAATTCGATATTGTGCTAGCCCGCTGTCATCTACAAAGGTGTTCACATGATGTCGCTCTTTAATATTGTGCACATAATTTTAGAACCTTACAGGTTTGCATATCTAAGGCTCTTCTTTCATATGGAAAGGTTGCTCCACCATTCCAATTTGAACATAGTTTTCATTTTGGGCCACATAGAACAACAATAAAATAAAATAATATGGAATTTGTTTAAGTAAATATCAACAAATTATCTTCTGACTTGAACCTGCTTTTGTCAAAATCCATGTATATTACACAGTTGTCAATGTTTTCCCCACTTTTCAATAGTTTCTTGATTTCCCTGCCATCTTCGCACGCTTTCCCAATGCAAATTGACGACACTTTTATTAGCTTTGAAAAGATTGGCATTAAAAGGTGAAAAGGTCGAGGGCATCTACCATTAAAACACATTGAACCAATATTTACTGGAGATTGTATTATAATGTTGCAGCGTCCATTTTAAATACAATAAGGAGCAAAGGAAGGTTTTCATCACCTTATGACTGCAGCTCGACACCATGTCTGTGGAGATACCCTAAATATTTTCGGGCACGGGGACCAACGTTTTCAGTGGTCCATAGATTATGACTACTGCTCATCCATTTCTTCCCGGATGAAAGTTATCTCGAATCTAAAATTGCAACGACACATTGTATCCCTGTGTTTTTTTTTATATATAACTTTAAGTACTTGGTCACGTGCTGTAGCGAGAACTATATTTTAAACCATCGGATTGTCCAGATGGGCGACCATTTCCAAATCTCCCTATCGCCTAAAGTATTTCAAAATATGTTAACACTTCCTGACCCAACGCCTACTTTCAAGGGCGAGAATTGAAAGCAATTCTTAAAGAAACATGGCAATGAACTAGACCTCTTGACGAAGTTATTACAGGACCTAACGCCCTCACCCCGGAACATGGCCATATTACAGGTCAATGCATGTAAAAACCTTTTTCGGCAGGGGAAGATTGCATTCCTTTTCATGAGACAACGAGACAAGCAAGTGCAACCGACATCTCTCAAATGCTTCTGTATATTTTATATTTTATGGTCAAGTAAGAAACCATCTTCCATTTCCCCAAGCTGATTTCCATTCAAAACACTTCCTAGTTATTGCAATACAGGAGGTAGAGGAAATTCTTTATGCCACCTTATTTAATTTTTGTCGTGTCGAATTACTATCCATTTCCTAGACTATCTATGTGTAGGAATTTGATCTTTTAATTTGACCCATTAACATTTTCGCGCCAGAAATTATGGAGATACGATGCTTGCCAAGTATTTTACAAGGTCTTCAATTATTTTGTTTCATTTTTTAAAGCGTTGATATTTGGAAGGTATTTCTCCCGGTTCTCTGGCCAACCGACAATCTTCCTGTATAGGAGGGACACAATAGAATAAATGGAGAACTATAATGTTATAAGGATTTTCAGGTCTAAACAAAATCATTGCTTCCTTCCATGTCACATATCTGCCACAATGTTTCTTGCTAGAATAGCAGGGGAGTACATCTACTGGTTGTCTTTTTTTCTTGCAAAAAGGAAAGGACAATTCATGTCTATGCCTTGGAAAGTCCGGGATTTCATGGTCAAGAACCACTTCAACAGTTCTTTCACTTACACTATCCTGAATGGACTTTGAAACATTATCAATGATTCGCACAAGAAGAACTGAAAAGACCCGGGTGAAAAAAGTGACCAATCCCCAAATCCCCAACTGCCACAGCTAAGACCATAGCATTCGTGGCATTACTCCAACGACTTACCCAAGTAACAAAGTCACACACAATTCTTCAGGTGGAGGAGGAGATAAGAACCCTCCCTTTGGAAAAATTGAAAGTTGTCAAAAGATTCCCGCGGGCAAAAAATGGAAAACAATAATCCAAGAACAGAAGCGACCAAGGGGAGAAATTGATATCTATGATCTCTCCCTCGAAGATATGGAACTAGAAATTGACATTGAAAAATTATTCCTTGACGATGATCACTTAGACAACACTGCTCCTCACAATCCCGTTATAGACATACTTGGCATAGATACTTTGGATGAAGAAGAGTCTTTTGCATTTCAAAGCGCTTTTTTTGACAGGGAATCAAAAAAATTGATTTTTGAGAACAAAGATGTAAAGAATAAGAAAGGCACATCTCGTTCAGATTTCAACCTATGCAACATGTGCCCTTCCTAGATATCCAAGATGCACCGAGCAACTGGAGATGTTGTAGATAACTCTATTAGAGGCCTTGAAATGAAGAACCTCATGTTAAAGACGTGAATCAAATAATTGGAGGCAAATCTAATGCCTCTTCCACTGTTTTCTACTCCTTTGGCAATGTCGGGTCCACCACACTTGTGTTGGTTGTGGAGCATGATTATCTTCCTGATGCAGAGGTCCTTGCTTTCAGCCGTGTTTATACCCCATGAAGTATTTACACCCCAGAAATATGTACACTCTTCCACGCGGGGGAGTGCAGAGGGGGGGTACCCCCTCTGCGGGGTCCATCCCCCCGGCTGGGGGGTCTGGGGGC
>SNQJ01S0119490.1:0-27340 GCA_010110895.2 Picea sitchensis
AAATGAAAGAGATGTTGGCTATGCTTCATTCGCAACAAGATTTACATCACACTCCATTGCATGCTAAAAGGGCCTCCTTCACCTCAATTATATATGAGGGAGTGAGAGGAGAACAATTCCCATGATGCATGTGGGATAAATTGGACTAAGTTTATAAAATTCCATAGGCATGTAAAACACTAGGACTTCCCAAGTTGTCACCCATCCCAATGCTACTCTAGCATGAGCATGCTTAATTGCAGAGTTCTAATGGGATCAGATGCATTAGTACTATGTTGTAGGCATGTGCATACAACCACTTGGAAATTATTACATGATGTCTGTAATTAACGAATTAAGATGGCATTGCATTCCATCCCCCATCAAAAGGGTGGATATCATGGTTTATCAAACAATTGGCTTGAAATTTTGATTCAATGGAAAAGGTGGATGACCACTGAGATCCACCTGGATCATCCTTCAACAGGCTAAGTAGGACAACTTCTTCAGCAAGGCAAGCAACTCACCAAAGTTCAGATTCAATAAAATCTTCCCCATCTCCCACGTGAAATTGACGCAATGGGGACCATTGCTTCCTAAGGGGGGATGAATGATCCAGATGGATATCAGTGGCCACCCACCTATTCCACTGCCTCAAAACATGGTTTTCCACCTTTGCAATTTTCCTACAATTTTTTGGGTCCTGAACTTCTGGGGCCATTTTGAGGCCCTAAACAATATTTTTTTGAAATTTCGGTACCCAATGAACTGGCCCGATCCCAATCGAAATGTGTTCTTCTTGGACATACCTTTCCAACGATATCTAGTGGGCCCCAAGTGGAGATCATATTCAAAATTTACACCCTTGGGAAGTTGACCTATCAACTACTCCCATTGGGGCCCACAAACCTTTTGACACTTCATCTCTCATGATTAGGGTTTTGGATATTTAGGGTTTTTTCATTTATTATTTATGTTAAAAAGGAATTTGAAGCCTCATTTTAAACATCTTCTTGCAAATGAGCGTAGCCGTCACATCTCTTCTCAGAGATAAGATGCCACCATTCTAGCTAGTTCAGTCACTCTTTATTTTTACAATTCTGTACCTTTCATTCATTAATAGAAATTGTGTATTACTGTATCTCTGTGTTTCTTGCAATATATTTGTGTATTTCCTTATTATATCTCCACCTTCATTTCTTTCTCAAAATAATTCGGAGCAGGTTTCCAAATTAAATTTTGTGTACTGTGATTTGAGTTTACATGCATTTACTGTTTTAAAGTCAATAAATGATTGATGAATGCTCATTTAAAGTAAAAAGTATATTATACTGATTCAACCCCCCCCCTCTTAGTATAATCATAACTTCAACAAGTCCATGCTATCTCCCAAATGCATCTATAGATTTCACTGGCTGTCCTTTTGAGATCTCTTCCCCTTATTCCAATCTCACCTATTTTCTCAAATGCAATGAATCCATTAATGACTCTTCACAAAAAACTACAAATACTTCCCACATGGGAGTCAATGATTTTAAAACCTCAAACATGCGGCATCAACTTTTCATGTGACATACAAGAAGTATAACCCAACAACTTCATAGGTAACATGTCACAAGAAATAAAAAATTTGGAGTTATGCATGTTGTAGAAAAAAAGATTTTGGATAAATTGGAACGAGGGGAAGGAGAAGAATGATACTTATAGCTCCCTTCCATTAAGTAATGGGATATGTAGTTACAATGCTTCTGATGCCCAAAACAATTCCTGTGCTATTGTAAACATGGAACTCATACCAAAAAATTCTAATGGTAAGTGTTTCATGTAATCTTTGATATTTTTCTGTAGATTTGGAAGTTATCATGATCATGATCTTGTACTAATGGAATTTAGCACTCTTGATTGTGATGAAACATACATAGGCACAAAGAAGCATATTATCATAGGAAACCAATTGTCTCTCCCATATTTTCAAGTTAATATAACAATATTAAGAAACCTTGTTTATAGCCAGATCGATACCCAACACCAATAGTTTTTGTTGAAGTATCACTACTTTGGAATGATTTTATGGGCATGAGGTAGAAGCGAAACAACAGTTATGTACCCATTAGTAGTTCCTATTCCACATGAATCGATACGAGTAGTTAAAGATGTAGATGACGAAGTTCCACATGTAGCAGATCAAGACTCAACAACCCAACTAATAACAGTCGCTCCAATAGTTGATTCCTCTATTCGAGCATATCTAATCCTAGATTGTAATATACCAGATATGAAAAGTATGCAGAACAGAAATAAAATGCCAGAAATGGAAAAATAACAGTAATATAACCAGCATAATCTCCACAATAACACAGAATGATATAAGAACAACAACATAAATAACACTTTGATTCAGAAAGCAATGTTCACGGGCCTCTTCGAGGGGGCAACCTCCAGTCGAGCGACGCTCTGTTACAATAATCTCCAAGCTAGGGTTTTCATACCCTCGACCCTTATTTATACTAAATATGTCTATCAAGAGAAGCATCTAGAGGAAGATCCTTCTAGAAGCAGAAGCTTCTATTAGGTCTTCTTACATCTGCCTTAGTCTATATATTCTATTTTATTGAAAGAGCCTTATTAATATTGACCTTTATTACATCGAGATATATTGTTCTACCTATGTGCAGGTTAGGACCTAACATGTCCACCCCCAAAACAACCTTGTCCTCAAGGCTTGAGATGTAAGAGCTAGCTGCAGAATGGTAGTTGGTTCCCAAGTGGCATTCTTTGGAGTTGTATCTTTCCCTTTGGACTAGCACTTCTTGATGGTTCTCTGACAGCGGCAGCTCCTTGGCCGGTCAGGTACTTCTGGTTGTAGCCACATCGATCCTTCTTCAGCTAACTTTCGGGAAGTTTGGTTTGAATTGGCACCTAGTTCCAATCACCTTCTTTATAAGCATGAAACATACAGAAAAATGGTTAGCTTAGAATGGTAGGCTGAGCCTTCAACTATTAAGAGCGACTTGTCCCACACGCTTGAGATTTGTATAGGGACCATAAAATTTAGGCGCTAACTTCTGACAATGCTTTCGATCTTGAGGGAAGTTTGCTTGTATGGTTTACTGATCCACGAAACTACACAGTCTATACACTTAGAATTGAGCATTGAGGTGACCTTGATGCCTTGTTGATTCATCGATTCTATACCATGACCAGAAGTTCTCTTTGAAGTCTGAGAGGAATATCCTCTCGGTATGGGAGTGTTTGGTCAATCCTTTGGACCTTCGAGGTACCAGTAAGTATGAGAGAAGAAGCTGAAGGTGGATTCTATCCATATCCCACTTCAAAAGGAGTCATGTGTGGTATGTGTAGGAAGGAAGTGTTGTACCACCATTGATAGGGGTAACCATTGAGCCCACTAATTTTCTTTTCCGAGGAAAACAGCAGGATATGTTTCAAACATTTGTTGACAACTTCCGTTTGACCATCGGTCAGGGATGATAGGCGTCTTGTGAGATAGAGAAGGTGGAGTGCCTGTAGTGAGTTCTTTCCAAAAATTGCTTGTGAAAGTTGGAGTCACGATCAGAAACATCAGAGTGTGGCATGCCATGAAACAGATACGGTCCATGAAAATTTGAGCCACACGTGGATCACGATGAAATGGGTGTTTAAGAGTGCATAAATGAGAATACTTGAAAAGGAGATCCACAACCACCATTATGGTGATTTATTTCCCATTTGGGTAAAGCGGTAATAAAGTCCATAGAGACATCCTTCAAATAGAAGAAGATTGGAAGTCGAGAAGCCGGTTGTAGTGTGCCCGAAGAAGATTTATTTATTTCTCCCTTGTTCGCGTTGATACACATCACGTTCAGCGACAAATTGGATCTGTTTCATACATCGGAAAAAAGAATGTTGACCAATCATAGGTTTTGGTGAACTGGAGTGCCCAGTATGGGTATGGAAATACGAGAGAAGTACCATGGATTTAAGCTTTGATTGTTTAAAATTAAATATAAATAGCGCTTTGTATTGAAGCTCATCCACGGAATATGCAAAAGAGTACCACAGGGGAGAAATTTGGAGCATTAGTTATCAATAATTTGGATCAGATCACGAACTTTTTGGGATCTTAACCATCGCATTCTATGCTTGTGCATCCAAACAATGAAGGAAAGAAAAAATGGATCCTTCTTCTTCATATTTTCGAGGACCCGGTGCATCCGCCACCACATTGTCTTTGCCTTTCTTGTAAATGATCATAATCATATCCAAAGAGTTTGTCACCCATTTTTATTTATGGGAGAGTAATTGTTCTGAAATTGCCAGGCTTTGATGGTCTATCTTAATTTGGAAACGTTGCCCCAAAATGAAACATCCTGTGAGTCCAACGACATCACCGGTATAGCCAACATTTCCTTTTCATAGATGGGTTTCAATTCCTTTCGGATAGTTGCTTCTTTGAGTGAAGGCCAAAGATTCGACCCTCTTACGCATAGGACATCATAGATTCCTTTCCACAGGCATCCATTAACCTAAAGGTCTTTGTGAGAAATCGAGGAGGGCAGGCAAATTAACATGGCCATCTCAAGTTTTGAAAATCCTGAGTAGTTGTTTGAGTCCAAGTGAAAGAGTTCTTTTTAGGAGGGCCGTGAGAGGTGCTACAATCCTTGCGAATTCTTAACAAACTTTAGATAATACCATTGGCGAAATCCGCAAACTTTTTGAGGAGTCTTTGGGTCGCGACCAATCTGATGCATAACTGAAGTCTTTGCTGGATCCTGGCCGTCCTCACTGCTTGAATGACCCAAGTATTCTGCGCCGAGGGCACCAAAAGCACATTTAAGTTGTTTCAGGAAAAGTTGGTGTTGAGAGGTAGATGGAGAACTCGATCCCACATGAGTAAGATGGTACGTCGAGGGTTTTCTATAGATGAGGATATCATCAAGAAAACTAAGACAAAGTGATTATGGAGAAAAGGGCGAAGAAGACATGGTTCATGGGGCTTTGGAAGGAGTGGAGGGGCATTACACAAGCCAAGGGCATGACCAAAACTCATAGTGACCCTCATGATTTTGAAAGGCCGTCTTGGGAATGTCTACCTCTTTCATGCATATATCGGTGCATGGCAGAAGCCGAAGATCAAGTTTAGTAAAGTGAAACCACTCAATTCATCCGGGAAGTCGTCAATGACGAATGGGAAATTTGTCTTTAATGGTGGGTTTGTTGAGGGAGCAGAAAGTCAGGACACATTCTCAAGAACCTTCTTTCTTGGACCATGACTACGAGAGGAAAGAGTAAAGGGCTTGTACTGGGACATACTCTTTTGCATTAAGGAGGCTCTGGACCATTTTCTCAATTTCATTTTTTTTTGTGTGAAAGGGGGTGGCGATATAGACGGATATTGGCAGGAGGAAGCCTTTACAGGGGAATGGAATGATCATGAACAACGTGGGAAGGAGGGAGTCCTTTAGGAGTGTAATATACCATTTGATGTTTAGAAAGGAGGCTTGGAAGTCTTCCAGGATCGGGGGTGTCTTTGTTGCTTATGCTCGCGCCGAGTTAAACGTGACACCCGGAATGACCTTTTGGCGGCTTTTTCCATGCGATGGGAACTAATGACCTCGGTGAACCAACAATGATTCCTTGGAATTTATATTTGTAGCCTTCACAGTGAATTGCATGGTCAATTCCTTAAAATCCATGAGAATGGGACCTTGAGTCATAGCAGGTTTACTTAACCTGATGTCACAACCATACATGTCGATAGAAAACATATGGGATTTTTAGGTGGTAGTCATCAATTTGCAGATGCACATTTCGTACGCCCTCACATTTCATGGAACCACCGTACAACAATCATGATTTAGAAGTGTGACAACATGGAGTACTTGATGAGTTTCTTAGGCAATGCGACGATGAATAAGAGTATATGGGTGCTTCCACTATCAACAAAATGATGACCTTGCAGTGCTTGATGTAACCGATTAACTTGAGGGTTGGGGAGCCGATTGAAGTGGGAAATGTCCGGTTCCACTTCGGGAGGGTGCGAGGGAGGGGTTATGTCGTTCGGTGACTCGGGCATAAGAGGAGTTTCAACATCCTCTTACGAATATCCTAGGAGATGGCCATAAAAATCTTTTTATTTCACTTACACTTGGCCAATATTTGTCATCTGAATTATAACAAAAGGCCTTTGAGTTGGCATTCAACCATTTCATCCCCTAGTCAATTTTGGATCTTTAAACAAGAGGAGGAGTGAGTAGTGGGATTTATGAGTTTAGGGCGAGGGATAAAGGAGTTTTACGGTTTGAGAGGATACAACTTGTTATGCTTCTTTAGCTCTTTTAGTAACCTCCACCCAACTCAAAGTCGAACCATGAGGACATGGAGCACGAATCTCATCCTTGAGATACTTGATAAAACACTCTCGAAAGCATTAGTCATGCCCTCTGTTCAAGAAGCGGTAGCTCAAAGGAAACTATGAAGTCTTCTACTATTCTGATTGCTTCAACACGTCAAGCGGTGACCCAAATGGTTGGTGTTAGTGTCAAGCTTTTCATAAATCTTAGTCACAAATTGGGTCAAAGAAATATACACTTGACGAGAAATTTTTCTCCACTGCCACCATTTCCAACATTCTTCATCTAGATGGAGAACACAATACGGAGTTTGGCCAAGTCATGCGTAATGTTGTATAAAGGAAAATGTTTGGGTGACCCAACCCAGGTGGGGTCCAGGAAAGCCATCAATTTGGTCACATCCATCAGCGGAAGGCAAGTCACGTTGAAAGTGATGGTCTTTGAAAAGGTATGGGAATGGGAGGAATGTTCTGCCAGTCTTTGGGGGTCGCGTTAGAGAAGAGGTCATCTGTAGGGATCTTAGGTTTGAGTGATACAAAACAATTCAGTTGGGTGAAATTAGGTTCTTGTTTGACTTTCTCCAATGAGGGTACATAGTTTTATTTATGTTTGTATTGATGGATGTATCGATGGAGCCTTGATGACTGATGGTTTCACTTTCTTTTTTGGGTCTCAAAGGAAACAGTTACAGGAGTGTTGACGAGCTTCGGTCTTGTGTATGGGTATGGGCCATGAGGATGAGTGAAAGGAAAGGGGGTGGAAACGAGGGTAAAAATTTTGTCGAAAAATGATATGGATAGAATGTGATAAAGGCGAAGATGAATCAGTGAATGAGTCTCAAATAATGGTGAAAAATTTTCTAGACTTTTTTTTTACCTCTGGGAGTTATGCTGATGCACGAAAAGAATCTTAGCGATGTTGAAATGCAAATGTAACGGAAAGAGGAAATGTGTATTTATAGCAGCCCGAACAGGTTGCCTGACAATAGCTCTTGTGCATTTTGATTTGTTTATGTTTTTTGTCCCCCAAGGGTTAGGTATTCAAGGTTCTACAAACAAAGGGTTTTCCACAGTACTTTATAGCTCTCGATATCACGTCACGAGGTCCAGCGGTATTTTCGGCCAATATCTGAGGCACTAACTAAGGAGGATGACCAGTACCCTTAGCCATTACTACGGAACTACCCAGGTACTAGAGAGTATCTTTAGGAGTGTTTTTCTCGATTGAATTATAATAGTCAGATGGACGATTGATTTATCTAAAGAGGGAATCAGGAAATCTAGGTCGATCATGCAGTGTTGTAAGTAGCTACCATGAATGGGTACCAACAAGGTTACAAGGGTGGCCAACAAACATGGGCTTAAGAACCACTTGTATTTCACATTATTATGAATCCCTCAAGCTACGGGTTTATCGTGCTTGATAGATCTGTGACTTAAAGGCGTAGAATCGTCTCTACCTTGAAAACTCCCCACAATTTGCATGCCAAGGGAAAGTGATGCGATACCACTTGTAATATACGGATATAAAAGTACTTGTGAGCAGGAAATAGATACAGAAATGGCAGAATAATGATAATATAACCAACATAATCTCCCTTAGGCAACTTATAGTAATGATATAAGAACAGCAACATAAATAACCTTTGATTAGGAAGCAATGTTCATGAACCTCTTGAGGAAACCTCCCGGAGTTGAGTGGGGCTGTTACAATAATCTCCAAGTAGGTTTCATACTCTACGACCCTTATTTATCTTGAATGTCTATCAAGAGAGAAGCATCTAGAGGAGAATCCTTTTAAATGGCTTCTATTAGGTCTTCTTACATCCGCCTTATTCTATTTATTGAAAGGCCTTATTGATATTGACCTTTTATTACATCAAGATATATTTCTCTACCTATATGCGAGTTAGGACCCTAACATGATCCTATAGCTAAGGCTAATTATATTCCTAGCGGAAGTAGTTCTTTTCCAGGCACATGCAATACATGAAAAGAAAAGGCGTAGAAGGAACTTGATTCTATTGATTAATATGTTGATTATTCGATTGACCTGTATGGGTTTGTTGAGGCCCTTTTATGAATCCAGTGTTGTCTAGGAGGTGGAGACAATGGACACATTTGTTAGAATAGTTTAAAGCCCTGACATTGAAATCAAGAGGTCTTAGTTAGGAAGGTGACACATAATAGGACTAAATCTATTACTCAATTGAATTCTGAAAGAATAAGTTTTTATTATATAAGAAACAAAATTTTGAGTTTGTTATCTTGAACATTAGAGATTGGGAAAAAAGTATATAGTCAAATGTGTAACTAATACAAAGTCAATGATGAATCAAATGCTATAGTCCTTGCATTCCCTTTGGCGGGGACTAATAATGAATATGGATGTTGGAGTGATATGTGTAAAATGATCCACCCATTCAAAGAAAAGCAAATAAAGCACTCAAGAAGCTCAAAATATTCATAGGGAAAAAAGTGTGGCCATGAAATGAGGAATAAGTATTTTGTAGTCATATAATAATTAGAATATAAGTTGGGATATGCGTTCTAAAATTTGATTCATATTTCAATATCTTAATATATATTTTATTGTAGTAGGGTATAGTGTTTAGTATTTTTTATGGGTAAAGGATTATGGAGTTGAAATAGAGATGTAAATGTGTCGTGTATGATATTTAAAAATGTTTCATCACAAGGAAAGTGCTTATTTGTTGTATTTTTAGTAACAATAATATTCAACAAAATTATAGGTTATTGTACGTAATATATATGGACTAATGGCAATGCCAAAAGTAACTCGGGGAAGGATGAACATGAAGTTGTGATTGATATAAGAGGTCATTGTCAAACCACTTTTTTTTATGCAATCGAAGATTTTGTCTTTATCTTTTGTGGCGGTGTTGAAAGCAAATTATATGAAATCTAATCAACAAAAATAATTGTATTAAATGACCAACAAGAATGAAGAAGATGATTTGGAACATAACTTAGAGTAGAAATACATATTTCTAATCACCACAAACCTATTTAATGTGAATATAAATGAAAACGAAAAAACTTTGCATTTAAGCCTTTACAATGTTGAACTTGCATTAGAATATTTAAACATTATCTAACAATTTTCTTGTTACACCTAGACGTGCATTCTACAATCCAATGCGTATAAAATGTGTAACATTTGTTATTAAACTGTGTTTAAATACTATATAATAAAGAAACACAATTATTTCAAAGTAAAACATAACATAAAACTATTATGCTGAATGGAAACTAATGAGTGGTTGAGACAAGGCTCAACCATGGAAGCAATGAGACTTCGTCATCAAAGAGGTTTAATACATGCCGAACAAAAGTAGGGACTGATCTTATGATAACACATTCTTGAATGTCATTGATAAGCTTTAAAAAGTGGTTCTTCAACTAGGATTTTTGCCAAAAATGCCATAATTATATAAGTTTTATATTACTTCAATAATAGTACCTAAGTCTTTAAAATGTGTAGTGCTTTTCTTAAAAACATTGAAAGGAAATATCGAGCTACCATTGTGTAAATACAATTATGAATAAAATCACTCTCCATGAAAGACTTAAAAAATTACAAGACTTAAAAATAGTGCGTACCATTTCCTTGGTTGCATAAATCTTTCCTTACAAGAAAGATGAACGATTAATGATATTTTCTTAAAAATGAATTGAAAAAAAACATTTACATATTATTCTAGGTAAACATAAATCCAAAATATACTTCAATTATAATAATTAAATTTCTTCTATTCCTTCTCTCAAAACTAATGCATGTTTTATGTAAATTTGAAAAATGAAATACTAAAAACTCTTATTCAAAACACATCATTTTGGGTTTTTATTCATGTTTATATAAATTTGAAAATGAAAACACTAAAAAAAATTCATAGTCAAATACATAAGGATGAATGAATGATAATATATAAATTAGTCAAATACATGTTTGATGTTTTTTCAAGGTAATTATAAGGAAAACTCCTAGTCAAACACATATATGTTTTTTCAAAGTAATTATAAAAATGAATGAATGATAATATATAAATTAGTCAAACACATGTTTGATGTTTTTTCAAGGTAATTATAAGGATGGATGAATGATAATATATAAATTAGTCAAACACATGTTTGATGTTTTTTCAAAATTTAATGTATAAAATGTAATTTTGACCTTGAAACTTATGTTTAAAATACTAATAATAATAAAACACAATTATTTCAAAGTCTGCTTATAACATAAAAACTATTATGTGGATGAAACTATTAATAGTGTTTGAGACAAGGCTCAACCATGGAAGCAATGAGACTTCGTCATCAAAGAGGTTTAATACATGTCGAACAAAAGTAGGGCCTGATCTTATGACAACACATTCTTGAATGTCATTGAGAAGCTTTAAAAAGTGGTTCTTCAACTAGGATTTTGCCTTAAAATGCTATAATTTATATAAGTTTTATATTGCTTCAATAATGAGTACCTAAGTCTTTAAAATGTGTAGTGCTTTTCTTAAGAACATTGAAAGGAAATATCGAGCTACCATTGTGTAAATACAATTATGAATAAAATCACTCTCCATGAAAGACTTAAAAATAGTGCAATGTCATTTCATGGTTGCATAAATCTTTTTCCTTACAAAGAAAGATGAGCAATTAGTAAACATTCTCTTAAGCGTAATTGAAAAAAAAACATTTTTATATTATTCTAGGTAAACATAAATCTAAAATATATACTTTCATTATAATAATTGTTTTAACTACTTAAAAAAAATAAAAAAATTTATTATTATTCATTTTAATCTTATCAAATTAGGGGTTTTATTCATGTTAACATTAATTTAGAAAATGAAATACTAAAAAACTCCTATTCAAACACATGTTGGGGTTTTATTATGTTTATGTAAAATTTAGAAAAAATGGCTTAAGAAAAACTCATGATCCAAATACATAAAGGATGAATGAATGATAATATATAAATTAGTCAAATACATGTTTGATGTTTTTTCAAGGTAATTATAAGGAAAACTCCTAGTCAAACACATATTCGATGTTTTTTCAAGGTAATTATAAAAATGAATGAATGATAATATATAAATTAGTCAAACACATGTTTGATGTTTTTTCAAGGTAATTATAAAAATGAATGAATGATAATATATAATCTTTCCCCGGATGGGGTGCTCGATTGACATGACTACTCCAACTACACTTACTGCCACCTGGCCACCTCATAGACCACCTAACGTATGTTCCTCGCCACATCCTCACACCGGTCACTTCCGGTCTTTACACCACATGCCTCCACCCTCCCTCTTGCATTTGCTCTTAGACGTTCACTCGCACAGGGAGCTCTACAACTCGTGCACCTTCATGAAGCCATGCATACGCCCTTTCCCATCACTTCCTCTTACACTCTAGCTCCCACTTCTTATGGACATGATGGGATATCTAGAACCTCATTCTCCTATTATCATTTATGAGCACCAAGTTTCTAGAGCTCTCCCACCCCACTGCTAGCCTCCGAGGTCTGATGAGACCTTACGGGGTTTCCAGTTGGATTTTTACATTTGTTCCACACTATTCCACAACCCCGTGGAAGGCCAAAGCGTGGGGCATCCTGGTACTTAGTTCGTGGTAGACTTTCACCTGCAATAGGGGCTCAGGATGAACCAATCACTCCATCTGCAGTGCTCCCAGAAGCTATTCCTGCAAACCCTCCCCTGGAGGCTCTCCCGACTGACCCGGCCCATGAAGCTCTTCCTGCAGTTCCACCCCAAAATGAGGCTCCTCCTTTGGCACCCCTCCCCATAGCCGCCCCAAACCAGATACCCTACGACCAACCAACTGGCGACCTCTCCCCTCTCAAACCTCTATGGTTGTAGGGTTGAGTGGTTTGATTTTCTTGGGAACTCGCTCGGCTATGTGCCTCCTCCTTTGTCTCCCCCTCACAGCGTCCCTTTACCCGCCCTCCCCCTCTCCCCCTTTCTCTCTTGTTGGATATCTCCCTCATTCCCTTTTTTCCCTCCTCACTCCCTCTCCACACCCACCCAACCTCCCACAGTGGCACTACCCAGCGGACGCAACTCTTGGAAGATATCAAATTGATGAAAAAAGACTTGGAGATTATCAAATTGATGAAAAGATTTGGAAGAGATCAAGCCGACAGCTCGACCTTGAAGGAAGCCGACCGCTTGAGAAGAGTGGACGCCCTGATGATGTTGATGCAAGATCTTCAACAAGCCATGGCGGAAGATGGAAAAGACAAAGCTCCGACGAAGCAAGTTTTCATAGGAATGTGTCTTGGTCCAGGTTTTTAGAGTCTTTAGCGTGATTTTGCGAGTTTTCTACACTTTGCCTATGCACCACCTCGGTCCTGCGTGGCTTAGTAGTCTAGTTACCTTTCAGTAGCATGACCATGGCAATGGTGGTTTCCCAACTAGGCACCGGAGCCATGCGATTTTTTGGACATTTGACCTTACTAGTTTTTGGACTTCTGACACAGTGGTTTCCCTTAAGTCGCTAGGCGACCGCGTAACAACGCCATAGATAGCTATAATTTTAGAAAGAAATCAATGTACTATACAACACTTAAAAAAATATATATAACCTGTATATAATTTTTAGGAAAAATTGAAAAGTGTTTAAAGATATGTATAACTTAACAGAACTATATAATATTATATTGAGTATGGAAATTAACTTCATATCCATTAGGTACATCGGAAATTTATTAAATATATATTTAATTATTTTGAAAAGGTGTATATATTTTTATTTAAAAATTGGGGGTGAAAAGTTAATGAAATATGTAGAGGTGGGTGGTGGAAAATCAATATGTACATTTGTTATACACAAATTTATGTCTTCACATTTTTTATCACCTTAAGGGTAAGTGGTGAAAATGTACGAGGTTTGATTATGAGAGATGAAGTTATGCACTTGTTGTACACACGTTCACCTCATAAAGAGTGAGTGGGGTGGCAAAGGTGTGGGAGGGTACCTTAACATCTACCCTTTCATGAAAACAAATGTATACCTTCACTCTAACCACTCACCCTATTTTTAAGTGTCACTCATGAAAATAAAAATATATATTTATAATTTTTTTTTGAATTTTAAATATTTTAGAATGATTATATTATTTTATTTTAAAACTTTTAAAATTTATATTAAATATAATGATTTTTTTTAACACTTTAATTGCAGATTTTTATTTTTTATTTTAAATATAAACATTATAATAAGTCATTTTAGGTGTATAGAATTATTATTTTTTGATTAGTTTGCATTTCAAATTGCTCTTTCATAGCGTTTTTATGTTTATTTTTTACAATCATTTAAATAATATGTATTTTATGTGTTTTTTAAACTTTTGTCATGAATACAAGAGCAACTTTTGTTGTGAATACAAAGGAACTTGTGTATAACATAAAATTATTATGAAATTAGATTTGACATAACATCATCAAAATACAAAATTTTAATTGCATGGAGGTTTACATACATAACCATCCCATTTAGATTAAACCCATATGGAGAAAGCATTAAAATAAGTGTTATCTTTTCTTCCTTTTCAACCTTCACTTTTCAACCATAGAATTTATAAGTGTTATGTATACTTTACACAAAATCAACATTCAGATTTAGGAAATTGTTATTATATATAAGCTTTTGATTTGCTCATCAAATTGACTATTTCATAAATTTAAAAATTGTCCATATTTGATTATTAAAATAGAAAAATAAGTAAATTTAACCACTAATCCAATAATTTATAGATATTACAATTTTACCCAGAGACTTCGCGCCCAAGCAAAGAGAACCCTAAAAGACTCAGCGCTCAAGTAAAGAGAGCAATACTTTAATATTATTAAAACACTGCGGATCAAATTTTAATTTATAATATATATATTTCTGGAAGGAACTCATAATTACATAAATAATATAAATAAATATTTGATGAATCTTTTCCTTATATTAAGAAAATATAAATATTATGATACAAATTTTTTTAGGTGTATACTCTGTAGTATATAACTTTAGAAATTACATATCCAATACAAAAAAAAAGTCCAGATTCTTCACTTTTGCAATGCTCTTGCATCATTGCAAGTTTCATTGATATCTAATTTTTAATTTTTTTGAATGTCCTTCAATGTACCGATTAAGTGTACAACATTTTTCTATATGTTGAATTTTGGTTGTAGAAAACTCTGCGTCCCGCTCAACCTCGTTTTTTCATCCAAGGCTGAAGAGAGATTGTAGGTTATTTTCATTAGTAAAGTGTACACCATTCTCATATGTGTTGAACTTTTAATTGTAGAAAACTCTCGCTCAACACTTTTTGTCATCCAAGGCTGAAGAGAAACCACATGTAGGTTATTTTCATTAGTAAACCCGATCTATAATAATCTTTGAGTCACCTACCGGTTGTAACCTTGTTACCTTTTTGCCTTAGCAAACAAAATAAAATACACCACAAAGCAAGAAGTTCACCCTTTGTATTAGTACCACTACCACAATTCATCTTGAGCTCCACTCCCACATTTAGCACCCTATCTTGTGAAGCACCATCAAATAGCACCACTGTCTTGTGAAGCACCATCAAAGACTCCCACAGCTAGATCCTGGTCAAGTATAGGAGTCCTATCAATCCTACTAACCTTATTATAGTATGATACTTTTGTTTCTCCCAAGTCCTATAATATATTATTACAAACTCTGATCTTATTAGGAAGACTATCTTAAAAAATAATCAGATTTTTATGTTTCCAAACCTCCCAGCAAATAAAGCATGGGATTTATTTCCAGTTTTCCCTCTTCCTTATCCAGTTTTTGCATGTAAAACTACATTCCACAAAAAGATGACTCACATTTTCCTCGTTATTCCCACATAAAACACATCTAGGCCCATAAATACTTCTTTTAACCAAATTCTCTCAAGTAAAAATTTTCTGTTCAAACTGACCAACCGTATTTAAACATTAACCATTATAAAAAACATATAAAAGAGTTTGAATTTTAAAAATAACTGCCCATTTCAAAGATCAGTATACTAGAAAGATGATTCCATGCATCTCTTATATATTTAAATAAATAAATAACGAGTATGAAGGCGTTGCATTTTTAATATTGTTAAAATATCATTGGAATAATTTTAATTTTAATTTCTCAAAGTTTCTGGGCCGGGCTTCTAGAATGAAGTCAGAGGCATCTATGGGTGCGTTGCGTTGCAATTGTATGTGTAAGGTGACGGCCACCAATTAAAAGTAAAACAAAGGAATTCGCTAGAAAAGATTCCAAGTCTCATGTGATTTTGGTGATAATAAAAAAGTGTTTTTATTATTAAACAATATTTATGTAAACGAGAGAGAAAGCTTAGAAGTGCAGAGCGTTGCATGTGACTAAATAATTGCTTCTCCTCATTATATGATACACACCATGTGTCTCCATCTACAACATTGTATTGAACCCTTCATCAATATTTAGTATATACATTTATTTTACACTTATCATTATGTCATAGAGATGTCCCGTATTAATGACATATTTTGTAATTGTATAACAGTATATAGTTTTATAATAGATATTAGTTTTTTCAAGCATTTATTTTAGAATTTAAAAATAAATAAATTTAATTTAATATTTTATTTATATTATTTAAAGATTAGTAATGCTGGGTACAAGAGAAAAACTTTGAAATCTTAGTTTTAGCTTAAAATTAATTATTATTATTATATAGTTGAAAATAATTTAATTGTTGATAATCACTAATATGTGTCTAAATGGAGATATATATACATTCATTTGAAATCAACTTTGTTTTGTCAAAAAAATTGATAATTAGTAGTTTAATTTAATATTGCCCGATATTTTTAAAAACATTGGAAATATATATTGTTTTGTTCTTAGAGTGTTCAAGGAGTATTCTATATGCAGACTATATAATTTTCTTATATACCTACCCAATACAGGTCATTTAAAACATTGAATCCTCTTTATCTATCAAAAACATTAAGAGGCTTATTTTGGTAGAGATGTACCACTTGCTCTGAGAAGTATAGCCAACTATGGTGGGCAGCTTATCATGTAGGGAATTAAAAATTTGGAGTTATGCATGTTGTAGAGAAAATGATTTTGGATAAATTGGAATGAAGGGAAGGAGAAGAATGATACTTATAGCTCCCTTCCATTAAGTAATGGGATATGTAGTTACAATGTTTCTGATGCCCAAAACAATTCTTGTGCTATTGTAAACATGGAACTCATACCAAAAAATTCTAATGGTAAGTGTTTCCTGTAATCTTTGATATTTTTATGTAGATTTGGAAGTTATCATGTTCATGATCTTGTATTAATGGAATTTAGCACTCTTGATTGTGATGAAACATACATAGGCACAAAGAAGCATATTATCACAGGTAACAAATTGTCTCTCCCACATTTTCAAGTTAATATAACGATATTAAGAAACCTTGTTTATAGCCAGATCGATACCCAAGACCAATAGTTTTTGTTGAAGTATCACTACTTTAGAATGATTTTATGGGCATGAGGTAGAAGCAAAACAACAGTTATGTACCCATTAGTAGTTCCTATTCTAGATGAATCCATACGAGTAGTTAAAGATGTAGATGACAAAGTTCCACATGTAGCAGATCAAGACTCAACAACCCAACTGTGTATTCCATCCAACAGTTGGATTCCTCTAGCCGAGGCATATCTAATCCCTAGATCCTATAGCTAGCACAATTCTTCCCATGAAATGAGTTCTTGTCCAATTTTATACAATACAGAAAATAAAAGTAGAAGGAACTTGATTCTATTAGTTAATATGTTGATTATTAGGTTTGTCTGTATGTGGAGTGCATGACCCCTTTATGGAATTAAGTGTTGTCTAGGAGGAATTGGAGACAATAGACATTTATTTAGAATAGTTTAAAGCCATGACATTGAAATCAAGAGGTGTTAATGCACTGACACAAGAGGTGTTAATGCAAACTGACAAAGAAGAAGGTTAAAACTTAGGTTATAATGAAAAAAATGCATTGTGTCTTGGCAATAAGACTAATGAAAAATAGAACATTGGGAAGAGCTTGAAAAATTTAGGATGAAGCAGAAAAAAGAATAGGCTTGTGGGAAGAGTGAGGCAATGAGACTTCAAATCTATTCTCCAATTGGGTGCAAATAGGTTTTATTATCATGAAAACAAAATTTTGAGTTTATTTTGTCTTGGGCATTTAAATTGCTGGGAAAAAGTATATAGTGAAATACAGCAACTAATACAAAATTCAATGATGAATCAAATACTATAGTCCTTACCTTCATGGGGACTAGCTGTATGATGTATGGATGTTGGAGTGATATGTGTAAAATGATCCACCCATTCAAAGAAAAGCAAAGAAAGCACTCAAGAAGCTCAAAATATTCATAGGGAAAAAAGCGTGGCCATGAAATGAGGAATAAGTATTTTGTAGTTTTATAATGATTAGAATATAAGTTGGGATATGCGTTCTAAAATTTGATTCATATTTCAATATCTTAATATATATTTTATTTATTGTAGTATGGTATAGTGTTTAGTATTTTTTATGGGTAAAGGATTATGGATTTGAAATAGAGATGTAAATGTGTCGTGTATGATATTTAAAAATGTTTCATCACAAGGAAAGTGCTTATTTGTTGCATTTTTAGTAACAATAATATTCAACAAAATTATAGGTTATTGTACGTAATATATATGGACTAATGGCAATGCCGAAAGTAACTCGGGGGAAGGATGAACATGGAGTTGTGATTGATATAAAAGGTCATTGTCAAACCACTTTTTCTTGTGTTTAAAACAGAATTTTGTCTTTATCTTTTGTAAAGTGTTGAGAAAGTAGGATTTATATTGAAATCTAATAAAAAGAATTGTATTAAATGACCAACAAGAATGAAGAAGAAAGATGATTTGAAAACATGACTTAAAGTAGAAATACATATTTCTAATCACCATAAACCTATTTAATGTGAATTTAAAGCAAGAAAAAAAAAAACTTTTTGCATTTATGTGGCTTTGTGTTAAGACATTAGAATATTTAAACATTAATAAACAATTTTCTTGTTGCACTAGGCGTGCATTCTACAATCCAATGTATTATAAGATGTGTAACATTTATTGCTTTAATAATTTTAAAATACTACTAATAATAAAACACAATTATTTCAAAGTCTGCTTATAACATAAAAACTATTATGTGAATGATGAAGTAGGGACTGATCTTATGATAACACATTCTTGAATGTCATTGATAAGCTTTAAAAAGTGGTTCTTCAACTAGGATTTTTGCAAAAAATGCTATAAATTACCTAAGTTTTATTATTACTTCAATAATATTTCATAATTCTTTAAAATGTGTAGTTAGCACTGTACAGAACATTGAAACAGCAAGAGCCTACAATTTATTACAACAAATACAATTATGAATAAAATCACTCTCCATGAAAGACTTAAAAATAGTTCAATGTCATTTCATGGTTGCATAAATCTTTTTCCTTACCAAGAAAGATGAACAATTAGTAAACATTCTCTAATTTGAAAATGTTTTAGATAAACATGTCAAAATATATGCTTTTTAATTATAATAGTGACTTTCCTTTACTTAAAATTAAATAAACTATTATTATTCATTTAACCTCTATCCAAATTTAAGGTTTTTTATTCATGTTTTATGTAAATTTGAGAAAATGAAATACTAAATAAACTCCTATTCAAACACATGTTTTGGGTTTCTTTCATATTTATGTAAATTTGAAGAAATGAAATACTAAAAAAATTCATAGTCAAATGCATGGGATGAATGAATGATAATATATAAATTAGTCAAATACATGTTTGTTTTCAGGGGTAATTATAAGGAAAACTTTAAGGTCAAACTACATGTTGATGTTTTTCAGGGTAATTATAAGAGATGAAGAATGATAATATATAAATTCAGTGTGCATGACTTTAAAAAAATTAAATAAAGCTATTGTGTTCAGGCTTTTTCCATTTTAGGGTTTTTATTCATGTTTTTAATTTCTTAATCATGAGCATTTTTTATGCTATCATTTTATAACCACCTTCATACATATTTTAATCTCTTTATGTAAAATTAAAAATAAAAAAAAAAAAATTCATAGTCAAATACATAAGGATGAATGAATGATAATATATAAATTAGTCAAATACATGTTTGATGTTTTTTCAAGGTAATTATAAGGAAAACTCTTAGTCAAACACATATTCAATGTTTTTTCTAGTAATTATAAGGATGAATGGGGCCAGTACTTTACATACATAAAATTAATCAAGTACTGTGTTTGATGTTTCTTCAAAAGTAATTATAAGGATGTGTGGTTAGATGATATATAAATTTTAGCAGAGTGCTTGATTGACATATTTGCTCAACTGTGCTGTGCCCACATGATGACCACTCATGGGCCATCCTGTTTCTGCCACCAGATCCTTTTGGAATGCTGGGTCTTTGCCCTCTCATCTCACTTGTTTGTGTTTCAGGCGTTCCTCCACACGCCGGAGTTAGCAGCTCGTCGTCCTCTAAAAACCGTCTTGACGCTCTTCCCCATTGCTTCAGCTTACACCCTGGCCCTTGCTTTTTTTGGACATGATGGGGACTCTAGCACTTCATTCCATTGTTTGCAATTCCAAGAACCAAGTCTCCAGAGCCCTTCATCCCCTCCACCCATTGCCGAGCTCTGGTGCGACCTCACGGGGATTACAGTTGGATTTTTGTGTTTTCTCCACACCATGCCACAACCACGTGGAAAGCCTAAGCAGGGGGCAGCCTGGTATTTGGCTCGTGGAAGAATTTCTCCTGCAACAGAGGCTCAGGATGAACCAACCACTCCCTTTGCGGGCTCCCGGAAGCTATCTGAGACCACTCCACGGAGGCTGCGTTGACCCGACCCGCCAGAGAAGCTCTTCTACGGTTCCACCCAGCGGCGAAGAGGCTCCTCCTTTGTCAGCCCAGATCACGGTGGCGCCCCAACTTGGATGCCACGCGGGATAAGCCAGCTGGCGACCGAACTCCTGACCTCTCCCCCCTCGGGCCCCATTTGTAGGGTGGATTCGATCTGTATGGGGCTACGCTGGCCTCGCCTCCTCCTCCGGCGTCCTTTTACCCACCCTCCCCCTCGACCTTTCCACCACCCCATCCCACCTCCCCTTGAGAGATCCTCTCCTTCTCCCTCTCACACCCCCGCCCCAGCCCCTGTGCTTTGTGTGCGGACAAAACAAAACTCTTGGAAGATATCAAATTGATGAAAAAAATGATTATTAAATTGATGAAAAAGATTTGGAAGAGATCCAAAGCGGCTTAGCGCTCGGCGGCCTATGAGGAAAGGAAGTCAAGCTGGGAGAAGAGTGGACGCCTTGATGAAGTTCATGCAAGATCTTCAACAACCCATGGCAGAACGTGGAAAAGGAAAAGCTCCGACGAAGCAGGTTTTCACAGGAATGCGTCTTGGTCTAGGTTTTTAGGGTCTTTACCATGCCTTTTGGAGTTTTCTACCTTTGCCTGTGCCCCTGGAATGCGTGGCATGGTGGTCTAATTTTATTTCGGTGCGCCGTTGCTGGCAATGGTGGTTTTCCCAAGCTGGGCGCAGAACCCATGCGATTTTTGGACATTTGTGGCCTTACTAGTTTGGACTTAACTTGATGGTTTTATACGGACCGCGATACGTGATATCTTACCATAAATAACTGTAATTTTCTAAAAGAAATCAATACAATACAACCTCTAACTTTGATATATATATATATATGCTGTATATATGTATATATATAAATTTTTAAGAGTATTAAAAAAAAATTTCCAAAATGTATAACTTCAAAACTATATATATGCATATTGAATATGAAAATTGACTTCATATTTAATTATCCATTATAAGGTACATTTTAATTTATTAAATATATATTTTAATTATTTTAATATTTTGAAAAGGTGTATATATTTTTATTTAAAAAAATTAGATTGGTGAAAATTAATATCTCTGAGGTGGGTGGGTGGAAAAGAATCAATAATAATACATTTGTACTTACGGTACGTCTTCACATATTTTATCACATTAAGGGTGAGTGGTGAAAATGTACGAGGTTTGATTAAGAGAAATGAAGTTATGCACTTGTTGTACACACGTTCACCTCATAAAGAGTGGGTGGGGTGGCAAAGGTGTGGGAGGGTACCTTAACATCTACCCTCCCATGCCTTCACCACCTATGGAGTAGGTGTGTAAGCAAAATGTACTTCACTCTAACCACCCTATTTTCTAGAAGTGCCCTCATGAAAAATTGAAAATATACATTTATAAAATTAAATTTTCTTGAATTTTAAATATTTTTTTGAATGATTATATTATTTTTATTTTTTTTAAACTCTCTAAATTTTTATATTAAATATAATGATTATTTTTTTAAATTTTGAATTTTAGATTTTTATTTTTATTTTAAATATAAACGTTTAATAAGTCATTTTCACATAGAGTGTTATGAAATTAATTTTTTACTGGTTTTGAATTTTGATTTTTTTTTTTCTTTCTTAATTTTCACTTTTCAATCATAGAGATTTAAATCATAGATTTATAAATGTTATGTCCTTTTATAAAATAAACATTTAAAATTTAGGAGGTATATATATATATATATATATATATATATATAGGTTCAGTTACTCTCTTAATTTTCACTTTTCAATCATAGAATTTATAAATCATAGAATTTATAAATGTTATGTATACTTTACATAAAAATAAACATTTAAATTTAGGAAATTTATATATATATATATATATATATATATATAAGTTTTGATTTGCTCATTAAATTGACTATTTCATAAATTTAAAAATTGTTCATATTTAATTATTAAAAATGGAAAATAAAAATGGAAAATAGGTAAATTTAACACTAGTCCGATAATTTATAGATATTACAATTTTACCCAGAAACTCCGCGCCCAAGCAAAGAGAACCGTAAAAAACTCCGTGCTCCAGTAAAAAGAACAATACTTTAATATTATTAAAACACTGTGGATCAAATTTTAATTTATAAGAAATATATATATTTCTGGAAGGAACTCATAATTGCATAAATAATAACATAAATACATATTTCATGAATCTCTTTATTTTTTCAAAAAGGAAAAAACTTATATTAGAAAATATAAATATTATGATACAAATTTTTTTAGGTGTATACTCTGTAGTATATAACTTTAGAAATTACATATCCAGTAAAAAAAAACAAAAAATCCAGATTCTTCACTCTTGCATCATTGCAAGTTTTACTGATATCTAATCTTTCAAAATTTTCTGAATGTCCTTCAGTATCCACTGCAAAGTGTACACCATTCTCATATGTGTTGAACTTTTAGTTGTAGAAAACTCCCGCTCAATATTCTTATTTTTATTAGTAAAGTGTACACCATTCTCATATGTGTTGAATTTTTAGTTGTAGAAAATTCTCGCTCAATACTTTTTGTCATCCAAGGTTGAAGAGAGACCACATGTAGGTTATTTTCATTAGTAAACCAGTCTATAATAATCTTTGAGTCACCTACCAGTTGTAACCTTGTTACCTTTTTATAGCAAACAAAAAATAAGATACACCACAAAGCTAAGAGTTCACCTGTGGTATTAGTACCACTACCACAATTCATCTTGAGCTCCACTCCCACATTTAGCACCCTGTCTTGTGAAGCACCATCAAATAGCACCCCTGTCTTGTGAAGCACCATCAAAGAATCCCACAATGTATAGGAGGCCTATCAATCCTACTAATAGAGTATGATACTTTTGTTTCTCCCAAGTCCTATAATATATTATTACAAACTCTGATCTTATTAGGAGGACTATCTTAAAAAATAATCAGATTTTTATATTTCCAAACCTCCCAACAAATAAAATAGGGGATTTCTTTCTAGTTTTCCCTCTTATCCAGTTTTTGCATGTAAAACTACATTCCACAAAAAGATGACTCACATTTTCCTCATTATTCTCACATAAAACACATCTACTCTCACATAAAACACATCTACTAGGCCCACAAATACCTCTTTTAACATTAACTATATAAAAAAATATAAAGAAAAGAGTTTGAATTTTAAAAATAACTGCCAATTTCAAAGATCAGCATACAGAAAGATGATTCCATGCATCTCTTATATATTTAAATAAATAAATAACGAGTATGAAGGCGTTGCATTTTTAATATTGTTAAAATATCATGGAATAATTTTGCATTTTTTATATTGTTAAAATATCGTGGAATAATTTTTAATTTTAATTTTCGAAGGATTTCTGGGCCGGGCTTATAGAATGAAGTCAGAGGCATCTATGGGTGCGTTGCGTTGCAATTGTATGTATAAGGTGACGGCCACCAATTAAAAGTAAAACAAAGGAATTCGCTACAAAAGATTCCAAGTCTCATGTCATTGAAGATGTCATATTAATAATATTTTGTAATTTGTATATTAAGTATATAGTTTTATAACGATAATGATTTTTTTCAAATAATTTTATTTTAAATTTAATAAATAAATAAATTTAATTTAATATTTTATTTATATTATTAAAAAGATTATTAATGTTGTTGTTTGTGGGCCTAATGATTAACAATATGTGTTTTTGAGATTTTAAATCAGTTTGGCTTAGCCTAAAATTAATTATTATTATTATATGATTGAAAAATACCCTGATGATAATGTCATACTAATAATATTTTGTAATTTAAATAGAGTATATACCGGTTTCCATTCATTTGAAATCAACTTTGTTTTGTAAAAAAAAATTGATAATTAATTAGTTAAATTTAATATTTGATATTTCCAAAAAGTAATTAAAATATACATTGTTTTGTTCTTAGAGTGCTCAAGGAGTATTCTATATGCATACTATATAATTTTCTTAAAAAAAAATACTATGCCTACTTATTATAGTCATTTAAAACATTGAATCAGTCTTTATCTATCCAAAAACATTAAAGGCTTATTTTGGTAGAGAATCATAATATTTACATACAAACTTGAAGATCTAACACCTTAGCCCTAATTTCAAAAAAACAATTGATACAAAGATTTCCGAGCTTCTTAAATGAGAGTGCCTCCTTTGTACTAAGTACAAGTAGGGTACCCTCCTACAAGATCAAAGCTTCTTTAGACAACGTATCTGCTTGTGAATTTAATTCTAGATAAATATGAGAAAACATAATAAACTCAAAAGTGGTCTTTACTGAAAGGAAGCAAAGGTGCAGAATATGCTTCATACAATAATCCATGAGAGAAGAATGTGTAGAAATTAAAAATGGAACAATTGCAAAAAAAAATGAAAAAAAAACAAAAAACATTAACAACACAATATCATCAGGAAAACCTTTCTGAGAGAAAAACCCCACACTCTAAAGACCAATCAATGTATTAATCATCAACTAAAATGTTACAATACATAGTCTTTGTGCTCTCAACAAGAGTGTTCAATAGTAGCATAATTCTGGAGAAATTTCAGTAGCATAATATTAAGATAAAGCTTACACCCATTTCCCTCCAGCCCTAGCATTGAATAAATATGTATAATGAAACCATGAACCATTAATGGATTTCCATTTCTACTTACTGGAAACCACCAACAAGTTACTCTTTGCAACTACTCTGCATTTATTCTCTGTCACTACTCTGCATTTATTCTTGTTATAGCTCTACATTTATTCTATGCCCCATTACAACACTGCATTTATTCTCTGCTCCATTACAACATTGTAAGGTGTATGACACACGTATCCCAACATTCTCCCACTTGTCATATATCTTGCAAGGGTACAAGGGAAAATGCATCAAACTACGAGCTAATTGTTAGGGCCCATAAGGCCCATAGACTCATAACACCACTTGAATTTATCTATGCACATCGATTTCATCAATGCATCTGTAACATTCTACAAGGTGTCAAATTTATCTAGTATCACCTTTCCATTCTCTACCATGTCTCTAACGAAATGGTATTGGATATCTATATGATTTGTCTTTGCATGAAAAGTCGAGCTCTTAGCTAGGCAAATGGCACTATTACTATTACATTGAACTATAATAACTCTTTGAGTTAGCCCTACTTCTTAACACAATTTCATAAGCCAAATGGTCTCCTTACAAGAATGAGTATCTTTCATATACTCCGCCTCTGCAATGGAAAAAGAGACCATAGCTTGTCACTTGCTCATCCAACTTACTTCTCCACCAAACAATTGAAACATGTATATGCTTGTAGATTTCCTTTAATCTACATCCATTGCCAAATCAAAATCCACATAACTCTGTATATCCACTGAGTATGGGTCCCTTGAAATATCATTATGATAGAAAATGGAATATTTAATAGTGCCTCACAAATATCTAAAGACCCTCTTAATTTTATCCCAATGTTCACGCCTAGGATTAGCCATGAATCGACTCAAGACTCCCACTTCTTAGGCAATGTATGGTCTATTAAAGACCAAAGCATGCATTAAAATACTACTTGCACTATCATAAGAAACATAAGTCATATCCTCCATCTCTACAGGTGTTGTAGGGAACCTCTCAACCAAAATCTTAGTTACCACAAAAATCAAAACACTCAATGGTTTGCATTATACCATGCGAAAACGTTGTAGCACAAAGTTTACATACTTACTCTGGCTCAACCAAAGCCTTTTATTTGCTTTATCTCTCTCTCTTTTTTTTAAGTAAAAAAGGGGTAGTTCCTTCTATATTATATTGGCAAAAGAGATACAGTAATACCGAGGCTGCCAATTGTGCCGCCGTTTAACCGGAAACCAACACAACTGGTATGCCAAATGTTCTTTCTCAAAAAGGTTGTTCCACCATCTGACCTGCCTGAGGGAATCCAGGCCAGATGGTTGTTCATAGTCTTAAAAATATTTATGTTGTTACAAAGATCCTCTAGAGGTCTTAAGGTGGCTCTAGGCAATAAGAAAACTAAAAAAAGAAGAAGCCCCAGCATGGCTGTGAGCAAAAGAGAAAGCCAGACTAAAACTTAACCAAACTGATTACCCGTTGGCCCTGTCAGACTCGTCCTCCATCTTTTTTTCTCTGGCCTGAATCACGAACGACTGGGCACACGTTGGGCACTTTTGATTTTCAAGGGCGTTGGAGTACGTGCCAAATAACATGTCCAGACATTGTTTCATTAGGAGGACCCAGAGTGCATGGTCTGCCATCTGCCCCCTTCATTCAAACACTAGATCCAAGTGTGCCAGGTGGAGGAAGGGTGGCAGGGCACAACTCTGTTCATGCATGGCCATGTTGGAAGGTGGTGCTGGGGTTTCGTCATCCTCTTCCAGAATGACCTCCATCCCATTTTTCACTGCATCACTTGGGCCTGCAGCCTCTGGATTTCCATCTCCAACTCCCTCGTACTCGACTCCTGTGGCTGCATGGTGCTCAACCGTGGTTATGAGCTCCTGCGAGACCATTTCCACATAAATTTCTTCCTCGACATAACAAGTGGGGAAGTCATCACAATACTCTACTTCTGTGCTTCTCCTTGCTTTATTTTCGAGGGCAATCGAAGTGCTTCCTTACCGGAAGGGTCTTGTGGGCTGCTAGTTATCCGGATCAGTGAGTATGAGTTGTTCCTCTGACAAAATCTCCTCTACAGAAGCCATGGGGAGAAGGTTTTCCGCCTTTTCTCT
The DNA here is from genome assembly GCA_010110895.2 of Picea sitchensis. Classification (NCBI taxonomy): domain Eukaryota; kingdom Viridiplantae; phylum Streptophyta; class Pinopsida; order Pinales; family Pinaceae; genus Picea; species Picea sitchensis. The sequence goes on from SNQJ01S0119490.1 coordinate 27,072, forward strand.
TTGACGTAGAATGGTGCGAGCTAGCGAGAGCGCTTGCTCCATTTGTTGCCTCCTCTGTCGTTGAGCAACATGGGTATACCAGGCCAAACCACGACTAGGCTTCCCTCTCTCCCTAGGCATCTGAGTGAAGGAAGGTAAGTCAAAAACACACAGTATGGACTGAAGAGTGCACCAGATCACATAGAGGGTGGAGAGATGCAGAGCGAATATGAACTTAATGTGTTCATGCTGCAACACATTCAAATGCTTGAGGAGCAATGAGACATTCC
>SNQJ01S0119491.1:9798-27291 GCA_010110895.2 Picea sitchensis
GATGGTTTCCCTCTTAGCATCAGTGAAGATTGGGTGAGGCGGAGGCTAAGGGACTGAACTGGAATCTACATCCAGATTGGGGGGATGCGAGCTTGTGGTGGAAGTTGTGGGAGGAACAGAGGGTGGCTTGCGGTCGTCTGCTTTGCCAAGAGGAGGGGGGGGGAACGATGAGCCATGTTAGTGTGGAAGGGATAGGTGCAACAAGGACTGGGAGGACGATAAGTGTAGGGAGTGCGACCACTCTGGGCTGAGCGAGAGCTAGCTCGTAACAAACCAACTCACATTCTGGGCATAGAAAGACACCGGGACAAATCACACAGAAGGGTGGTGAGGGTGATACAAGTGCTCGAGACGAAGGGGAGGAGCCCGGAACAATGAAGGAAATCAAGCATGGAAGGATGAACAAGCAGAGGAAGGAGATCTTGCTGGGTAGAGGGATGCGTGGAATGAGAAATCTTCATAGGGAAGGCGAAGAAATTAGCCCGCAGAAGAGTATGGAGAGCCATCAGAGTCACACGAGCGTCGTACCTGGTGGAGGACAGTTGTAGGTGCATTTGCAGAGTTGAACGAAGTTGGATTAAACGAACACCGCCGTGGCGCCACCCTCGGGGGGGGGTGGTTGACGTACATGATCTCTTGTACAATGTGGCCATCGATTGACACCCTATCCGAGGATTTATCATTGAAGTATTATAAAATAGTTATAAAGATGTTTATTTAATAATAATAATAATAATAATAAGTTTTAGACCCTTGGTTTGTGGGACAAGGGACCCCCTCCTAGTAACGATTCAACTATTAAAGTCTATGGAGGTGTAGATACCTTACCCTTTTGGATCTGAACTATTTATTATGAAACTTACATTATAGCTAATGATGCAAGTTGTCATTAAAATATTTATTTATAAGATTTCTTTTTGTTTGTTAGCTTGTCCGTTGCATGTTGGGCATCTAAGCCATAAAAATCACCTAGGAATTCACACCAACCCTTAACATGGTTAGATTTTTTTGGGTGTCTCCTCCCAACTACCATTCGTCCACCTTAGAAAACAAAACCCTCAAAATCCAATCACCCTAACAAAATTTGACTTATTTATAAGATTTTTTAAAATAAATATATTTTAAAAATAATTGTTTATTTCAAAATAAATATTTAATTTCAAGAAAAAATTATTATTATTTTTTTCAAAATATTTTACTTAGAAAATTGTAATAATGTTATCCAAACATATAATTTTAAAGATAATCTAAAATCTTATCAAACATATAATTTTAAAGATAATCTAATTTTCTAACATGAATTTGATAATTTTTTTATTAAAACTTATACATTAAATTTTAATTAATTTTATATAATATGAATTTAATACATTTTTAACATAGTGATTTTGGAATACTTTTAAAGTATCCAAATAATATTTAAAAAAATGCAAGTAATTTCTTAAGGTTAATAAACCAATTTTGGTTTTAGTAGATGTTAATCATTATCAAATCTAAATTTTAATTATTTTCAAAATAAAAAAAATAATTTCAAAATTTAACCTTAATTTAATTTATTATGTTTAAATAAAAAACACGATCCAATGAAGGGATCATGGTTACTTAATTTATAACCAGCTGTTTGAATCAAATATCATGTTTATAATCAATCGATTGAATCAAAGACCGTACACAATCCAATGAACATAGATGGGAAGGATTAGACCTAGTTTATAACCAGTGGTTTGAATCAAATATCATGTTTGTTTAATGATTAATTTAGTTGGTGATTGTGAATATTTCCATTCAAAGAATGTAGGTTGATCATTCTCACACACCAGCAACTAGATCAGAGGTCAGAGGCTATGTCAAAATGATTAAAAAAGACAAACCAACTCAAAGATGCTTCCCGAAAGAAGTAGAGTAAAAAAGCAAATGAGAGTCCACGTAGCTTGAAGTTTCGGCGATCCGCCGGGAAAGTGCAAATCAAAAGTTATTTATTAATGCAAGCATTGCCGCAAAGCAAAGCAACAGTGTCATACTACAACGTTGTGACGGAAGGAAAGCAAAGAGGAGAATACATTCTGCACAAAACAAAGGGAAAATATGGCGGACAAGCCTTCTCGTGCTTTGTTGATCTATGGGGATGGCCTGATGCCTGCTCTTGGTCTTTCTCATTCTCATCTACACGCTCTTGCTTCCCAAGGCTGCTGTGGTTTCCTTGCACTTAGAGATCTTCCCCCGCAAGGCATGTTATATGTTTCTCTTTCTCTTTAATGAAAAATGAACATATTAGTGTTTTTGATATTCTAGGTTTATTGGAAACGCCTTTTGAGCTTTTGGGTTCAATGTCAAACCGCAGTTTCTGATCAATTATTGTGGAGTTCCATCTGGACAGTGGGATTGTATTTCATATTTTAAAACTTAGCATTATTATCAAACATATTTAGGGTGTATTGCACAGCTTATTATGCTACAGCAAATGGCTTTTACATGAACAATGATCATCGATATTGAAGCAACGTTACCTTGGCTTGGTGTTTTACAGTGAGTGAAGATGAGAGAATGGAGAGGGAACTAGCACAACTGTTGGATTTACATGAATTCTATTCGGTAAGATAATTGCTTTATCTAGATTTCAGTCCGTCAATTTATCCAATCGATGTCTATAAGACCACTGACTTGTTTACTACATGATCTATGCGTCACTTGATTGAGTAAAAATATCTTGTTTGGGCATGCAGAAAGAAAAAGCAGTTGAGAACAGTGCTGATGCTGGTGCGCATGCCAGTTGGGAATGTAAGGAACATGCAAGTATTCCGAGGATAGCAGAGAGGTATTTGTTTTTTGGTTTAATGTCTTGACTAGGCCTTTTCTTTAAGCCATGTTTCTAAAAATAGTTTTTAAGCCAATATATGCTCACTATTGAACTTCAGGTTTATGGGAATGAATGCTGCTATGGTAACAAATTCTGGCACTGCTAAGATATTTGGCGAAAGAGTGGGCTTTTGTGTCACACTCTTGCATGAACTTAGGAACAAAATGGTAAGCTCAGAAGAGTCAGAGGAGCCTCCAGATCCTCTTTCAGCAGCATCTGAACTGTTGAGTATGTTAGGGTTACAAGAAGACACAGTAGCAGATACTAGCAAGTTTGACCTTGTTTTTGTGCATATTGGACCAGCCCTGAAAGTAAAAGAATCTGGAAGTTGTGACAGTAGTGCATCTCCAGCCAATGCCCTCAAATGGATCAATGCATTGGTTGGGGAAATAACGGAAATCATGCACCATGGTACTGCAGCTGCCAGTCGTTTGTATCTTTCCTTGGTATTGAGCTATGGGTCAGTTTCCCCTGACAAGACTGATGATTCTTCACTTCTAATTTCCTCAGAGGAAATAAGTCCAAGCCTGGCATTACTTTGCCCACGTCAGAGCTACACCATGAAATTAGGGAAATCAGTAGATGATGTGAGGTAACTTTTTCCATCTACTTGATACCGGGGAATGAACATAGCTCAAACATCTCTCACTGGTCTATAATTATCATATGTCTAGTAAATATTCATATGTTCTTCGTGAAGAGCTAATATTGCTAACTCATCAGGCACCATCATCCTATGCTAGTTGTACAACATCAGCAAGCTGTTACCCGATGTGACGGTGCAAAAACATTTTCCTTTGAAGATTTCCAAGAGGTAGCAATTTGACTATTCTGTGCTCTTTATACTCACAGGAACATATTTGCAAAGTTTTTAATTAGTATTTACAGAACGCTGTGACTGTTTTTGTTGGGTTGCATGATGTTGAAATAGCAGGGGGTCTGTCATGAGAATCTATGTGTATATTCATGTGTTTCGAAAAAGACTCACCTTTCCTATGTGCATGAAAATATAGTGTTCATACATCTTTGGGATATTTATGCTACGTCAAGATGAAAAGATTCTTAGACTTATTTTAGATTCTCTTCCAGGTTTTAGACATCCTTCCCATCTTTGAGAACTGTTTTTTTTTAAGAAATACTGCATATATTACTTCCTAGAACAAATAAATACATCATATAGAACAAAGAGAATTACAGCATACTAACAACAGGGTAATGGGAAAATCCCACCCTAAAAGGGCCAAAAAGGAAAGCATATGAGCCTGTGCACCAAGAGAAAGGGACTCAACATCCTGATTCCTGAAGGAAGGCACTAAATTAAACTTTCACAAGCAAAGCCAACTCTTGCTTAAAGCTCCACAATTCCCCTAGGCTAAAGGCAGAGGGGTCCTCATGAAAAGTAACTTTACACTGATGTTTCCACAGAAAACTAATTGTAGTAAGCTGAGCTGTGTGCCACAGAGATTTGTAGTTGTCCCTAATCATCCAAGTGTCCCCTAGGAGAGAAACTTTCCATGAGAGCAGGGCAGTGAAAAGGGAGTGGAATTGAGCTTGAAACCATGCCCAAAAAATTCCGGTAGATGACCATCCCCAAAAATCATACCCAACCATTTCATCCTTACTACACAGGGCACAAGCAACATATGCTACACAAACTTTATGAAGCTTGCTCTTGACAGCCAACCCTTGATGAAGTAGAAGCTACTCCCATACTTTGTGTTTAAAAGAAGAGTGCCATTACCAAATGGACTGCCATCTCCTCAATCAATGTGCCATACGATCCCTCAACCCCCACCTTTCGTTCAAGTGAGGGGCAATGTTGGATGAGTGCCTTACAGGATCATAAAGGTCCTTTACCACATAGATGTAAAAGGGCTTTTCACTCCTTCATCTCCAATACCTCCAGAACAGCCCTGACTCATGTAGGTGCATTTTCAAAAGACAACCTTACTGAATCATATGCATAGGCCCTCTAAAACTGCTTTGTCCAAACAATTGAGCTTTTGAGCTCAGTTAAGAGCATGCCATGTGTGCCATTGTTGGCAATCATGATTCCACAAATCCTTCCAAAAGAAGAGACCTTTCTTGGCCAATCCTTTGCTTGCAAACCTATGACCATTGGGGGACAAAAATGTCCAAATCAATCATGACGCCAAATCCTAGGCGAGGTCCCTCAAATTTCCAAGCAAGAAAACAAGAAACAATCCATGAAGCAACCCACACATTCTTAAGTGGGGCAAAACATTAAATCACGAAAGCTTGAGCATTACTGATTATTTCACACAGTTGAAAGGGACCTTTAATTCTCTGATTGTGTTGAGCTTGCTGAATTCCGCGTCGAACTAAAAATTGCCAAGGAGCATCCCTCTTCACTTTGCAAACTACCCATTTGCTACCAAGACCTGCCCCTTGAGCTCTTACTTTAGGGAGGCCCAATCTCCCTTGATCTCTTGGTGAATTGTAGAGATCCCAAGCCACCAAAGGAATCCCTTTTGCCCCACCTTGCTTGCCCCAAAGAAAACTTCCAAGAATGCTCTCCAACATTTTATAAGTAGCTTGAGAAGGGAAAAGACGAGGAATAATTGATTTGCTTGACTGCTAAGAATCAAGATCTTGTCAACAATTGGAACCTTCCCAGCAAGCGGAAGATAGAGATGATTTGAAGTGTGAATTTTTTTTCAAACTTGGCCATGATCCACTTCCATTGATCAATAAGAGAATTTTGAAAACTAAAGGGAATGCCCAAATACTGAATGATCTCTCTAGGTTCATTAAACTTCCATTTATGGTTTAGCCAATGAGGAGGGTCATCTTGGCCAATAAAAAAGATCTTTATTTTCTTATTAGTGCTTGCAAACAACCACTCCATTAGCTTCTGCAAAAGTGTCCAAGCATAAAATAGTACTCTCCACAGATTGCCGAGTCAATTCAGGCATTGGGGCTGAATCACCCACGAAGTGGACATTAAGAAGTAGTGGTTACCACTAGGCAATAAGATACCTCTAATTTGCCCTTGCAATCTAGTATCCTCCAACAAATAATCTAGGACATCTAGTACAATCACATAACTTCAGTGATCTAGGAATGATCTCTCTAGGTTCAATAAACTTCCATTTATGGTTTAGCCAATGAGGAGGGTCATCTTGGCCATAAAAAAGATCTCTGTTTTCTTCTCAGTGCTCGCAAACAACCACTCCATTAGCTTCTGCAAAAGTTTCCAAGAATAAATTACTACTCTCCACAGATTGCTGAGTCAATTCAGGCATTAGGGACGAATCGTCCACGAAATGGACATTAAGAAGTAGTGGTTACCACTAGGCAAGGAGATACCTCTAATTTGCCCTTGCAATCTAGTATCCTCCAACAAATAATCTAGGACATCTACTACAATCACATAACGATATGGAGTAAGAAGGAGACCTTGTCAAATATAGCATTGTAGAAGAAGAGAGCTAGAAAGCACACCATTTGCACTAACTCTTGCTGAGGCCCATGAGAAGATAAACGTGGCTGACCTATGATAAAAGAAGCCAAAGCCCAACATGTTAAGGATGGAGTCCCATTCAATTCTGTCATAAGCTTTATGAAAATAAATTTAAAAAAAAGCACCTTTTGACCAAACTCCCATACCTACTTAAGCCCCTCCCATGTAGTTATAATAATAAGATTATCAAGAATAAATCTGCCCCCAATAGATTAATTTTTCTCCTTGCAAACTATCTTAGAAACCAATAGCCTAATTCCCCCAGCAAAAGCTTTGGCTAGAATTTTGTAAGAGACGTTAAGAAGAGTAATTGGACCCCATTCATTGACCAACTCCCCCATATCACCACTTCGGATAGCTTCTTGGGACCTTTTTAAATATGCAGGGCCAAAAACCACATGCTGCATCTTCTTGTACAATTCCACTGGAAGTTTGAGGCCTGGAGATTTTCCATTCTTGGGCTTTCTAATGACTGCCTCCTCTATATCTTTGTTTGGGGCCCTCCTCTTACCCCCAAATTTAGCCAAGTACGCCTCATCATAGTACATTGGATTCAATGCTTAGGCTAAAGAACGCAGATGGGTATTGTATTTGTTTCATTTACTAATGATTATGTCCTTTTTTTTTCCGAAGAAATTTTCCCGGGAGAAAATGCCCGGGTAATTCTCCTCGTTTCGAGGATGGTCAGGGCACAAGGCTGGTCAACAACAGGGCTCAAAGCCATTACAACATGTAACTTGAGGGAATTGAAACTGGGTGGGGAGGATCGTAATCATTCCTCCCAACTACCCGAGCTAAACCCAATTGACATACTAATGATTATGTTCTTTAAGATGTCATACAAAAGTGTTACCTGCTGTTCAATAATTGCTGATTTTTTTCCAACATATGGTTGGAATCCTCATAAATGTCACACAACATAGGCACATATGAATCACAAAGTTGTGGCAAATCAACCAGTGGCTCCATTATGGAAACAAAAAGCTCAGCTTGACCCAAAGCTCATCAAGGATGGTAGTTCTAAGCCCGATTTCTTTGTCAGTGTTGTTTTATTTTATGTTGGCCACTTTTAATTAACAACCATGGAAGACAAATCTTCCCTCATGTCTACTAGCCACTTAATCATTTTATAGTGGGATGCAAATCTGATTTCTCCAACCTTTACAAGTTGAAGTTTAGTAAATCCTTGATACATGGTTTGTGCATATTGGTGGTTAATGATAAATCCCAAATTTCTTTTGCTTTTTCACATATTTTTTCATCCATTGAACTTCAGCAACAATGGATTTGAAAGTAAGATTTAAACTATGTACTGCATACAGGGTCCAAAAAATATGTTCATACCTTTCTTCAATAATGGCAATTGCTGCTTTGCTCAAGCATGCATTGTTTGTACTATGTAGTGACCTGCACGCTGTTTGAAGGGCTCACAACCTCAATTGCTTCTGAAATTTTATCAGTGATCCATTCAGCAGTCTTTCCTCCCTTGAAGCATCTACTGACCCCAAAAAGTATGGGCATGAAGGAGACATTACTATAATGTTTACCAATGGCCTACTGGCCGTATCGCTGTAACCATCAGAAGTAAATGGAGATGCCATTACAGCTCCCACTGGAATGAACTGATTCCAACACTCCCAATAGTCAATCTCTCCTTCCATAGAAGGGCAGTCTGCACTTTCTCAAAGTTTGGCCTCTTGTAACCCGTTGGAGCCTCATTAACTGCCCTAAGCATATCTTACCATATGGTGACCTCACTACATTGAAGGGTATTCCACATGCAAATATGGTTCTTGCAGCTCTGCTGTTCGTCTCATCCCTCCCACCCATGCCAAACATTTTGCCCAATGGTCCACTGTTTAGTTTCTTGCAGGCTTCTTCAACGATTAAGGGGACTTAATTGCCTCTTTTTGAGATTGTTAGCTTGCTGTCCTTCCTTTCTACCTTGGCTGGCTAAGTCCGCAACATTCTGCTCTCCCTGAAATCCATCCACATCCTTTTAGGTCTTTTTTGTGCAATGATGAAATCTATCGTTAGAAGCCCATAGAAAATGGGCTTTAGCCTTTATTCCTTGTGTATGAGGCTATGAGCCTGTAAAATTTTGTTTGCACTTGCTGCAATTCTACAAACAATTCCTACATGATTCTTTTTCTTTTTTCTGATCTTTGTCATATACATCCACGGGAGAATTGATAGGAGATATATGTTGTTGATCTTCTTCAGGGTCATCATTTCCTTTCTCACCACCAGTCTTCCCACCACAAATTCCACAGCCAACTTGAGATGAATACAATGCCATTGGAAAATTCATAAATTTGCTGATTTATTGCTGCCAGTGCTGGTGTAATAGAGTCCATAAATTATTTTGTGTTGCTGCTAGTGCTCAGTGCTGGTGGAATAGAGTTTGTAAACTGTGGTGTACTGCTGCTCACTGCTCAGTGCTGGTGTATTGTTGATGGTTGTATTTTCCGATCTCAATTCTCTGCTGGCGTTACCTGTCACTTGTGGTATTGGTAGTGGTATCTGAATCTTTGTTGGTGTAGACAAGTGACAAACTACTAGTTAGTGTATAAATTATAAAACACAGATTGGAAGTGGTGCTACTGCACACGAGTCACTACTGAGTGATACTAATATATTTTTAATTGTATCTAGCTTGTAGGTTACATATAACAAAGATTGTAGATAACAAACCCTTAAGATTTGCTACCATAAAACAATGCAATTAACACTAAACACAATGAACAGTGGCCATAACCTGCCATGAAACAAACCTTGCTGGTAATGGTTTGTATTAACGCCAAGTTTCATTGTGTCAGTGCTTGTATTTAGCGTTAACTGCATTGTTTTGGTAGCGAACCTGCATGAGCATAGTTAACCTTGGATTAACTATACATACGTAGTTAACCTAAATATGTAAAACAATTCAGTTAACACTAAAGACAATGAACAATGAGCACAACCTACGGTGAAACTAACCTACCGTGAAACAAACCTTGCTAGTAATGGTTTGTATTATCACCAAGTTCCATTGTGTTGGTGTGATCTTCCTGTTGACCCCCAAGTTCTCCCCTATCTCTCATAGAGGGGCCAAATGGTAGGGCATAGTGTGCAGGATGCACCTTCCTATGCAACTCTAGGCCATCGAGCCAGTTCTCGGGCCAAAGGAGGGGTACTGTCAATATTTCCAAAGAAAAGAGTCCATGTTTGTTACCCAAGGATGACCTATTTAAACAAATGAAGCTCAGATTGGATTTATAATAGAGAAAAATGGTGCATGGGGTCGGTCTCTGCTATTGATTTAGAATAGGAAAAAGAATGTTGAATTGTATTTTGGAGGTGATTCAAAAAGGGCCAACCAGCAAGGGGGTTTAACAAGATTCAACCATAGGAATGATCTTCTGAACCATGGGCACCATAATCTAGTTCGGCTTGGCGAATAACTCAGAAAAAGAACAAATATGAGTAGAGGAGGAGGTAGAACTCCTTTCCTTAAAAATATTTATTAGACAACAAAAACAAATGGGTAAAACAAGCATAGATCCATCAGTTTATTCAACACCATGTGAGACAGAAAATGAAGAGGAAAAAACCAGCATAACTTGCTTGAATTTATTATTTACCACTACCAGTGGCAACAACTTGGGTCTTCATTTGACAATAAACCCAACAATTCATTTATCAAATAGTAGTACCAGTGTTGGGGACTATAAAGTCTCAGATCTGAAATAGCCATCTTATTTAGACAAAAATTGCACTAGGGGTTTGGGATTACAGAATCACTGCCCCAGGCCTCATTGCTTCCCTCTACAAAGCCTGTTGCTCAGATAATGCTTACAATGAGAATGAGAATGAAAGAGATGAGAAGTGGAAGGAGGAGAATGTTATTCGCTGTTGCAAAACTGTGATGCACCAGGTAGATTTTCAATTTCTGATGGCCTCTGCCTTTGTTTCTCCCTCTTCAGTTGCTGAAAATCAAAACTCTCAAATGAAAAACCTCCTATGTAAAAGAGAAAGACCTCTTTCTTATACATCATCAGGGAATGTAATATCCCCAATAGAGCTAGGCGAGGATTTTTATGAATTTCTATGCAATTATGTTATTTTTCCACAAATATTTTGCATTCATTCTACTAAAGACATTTCGTCAAACATATTGCAAGCATCCTAGATACACTTGGAATAAAAGAGAATCATGGAATATTTTATTATGAATGGAGACTGAATACACCAATCCAATGGCTGCTATGGCAACTGCAATACATCAATGGAAAACATACAATACAAGCCAAAAACTTGGAATCATGCCATGGCCTCCTCAACAGATGAGATCAAACCCTCCAAGTGCTACAACCTCTCCAAGCAAATCACTACAACCCAAAACTGAAAACAAACCCAAGATGAAGCTCCAATGAAGATCCTGGATGGATCCTCCTTGTCTAGCTAGGGTGGATATTGCACCACCGATACTAAACCTGCAGTGGAAGGGTTTTGCCCAAAACCCCAATAATGATATCAATACGATATTAAATCAATAATGATGAGAAGTGAGGGGTTACCCTTCTTTTATACTTTTTCCATGCCTTCTAGAATTTCCCCCTGTTTGACCAAATCAAATGTAACTTCTAGGATTTTCCCCTTTTTGACTAAATCAAATATAACCCTTACTTTCCTTCCAATTTTCACTTTAAGATTAAAAGTCACTTTAATAATGGTTAAGTAACTTATTAATCTAAGGTTACTTTATTTCCCTAATGTCACTTTAAAAACATAACATCTCCTAACTAAGTGACATTAAATGACCCTAGTTTTACTCCTTTTTCTCCACTGACAAGCCACGAAAGTCCCTTTTTCTACAAAATGGGGAAACCCAAAAATGGGGACATGACAAATCCTCCCTTCCCAAAGATTGCTTGTCCTCAAGCAATGCCATCATGATCTGGCGCTCCATCGACTGATCCAGACTAAAATTGAAAATGATACTAGGATCCCAAACCTCCTTGTAAGAGGTGAAACATCCTCCGCTCAAGACGTGGTCCAGTAATGTACTGACATCCGAGGTCTCTTAAAAACCGCCCACAAGTGAGGCCACTCGGTGCTGCAACAACTCGATCAACTCACCAAGGAATTGCTCTGCTAGAGAATCAATCTCATGAAGGAAAAAACTGGCTCTCGCCTCTGTGTCAACTGCTGCACTGTCTCCTATTGAAATCCCAGTGTCCCAAGTTATCCTCAAAAAGGAACTATCACGCTGATGCTGCGCCACTCTGATCATATTGTCCGACCATCGTGCCCACTTTGCATCCATAAGCTGTAATGCCTCAAAGGATCGCATCCACTATTGAGGATCATACCCATCCATTGTATCCCAACTATAAAATCAGACATCATAGAGAAGTCTGTGGTCATCAACTGATAGGGAATCCACTACACCTCGTCTCCAAGTGTCAAAGGGAAAAGTCTTTGTTATTGCACAGTTTGTAGTTAGGATAAAAGACGGATGAAAAGAGGCCAAACTGGCATAACTGAACCAATCCCACCCACTGTCACCTCGATGGGAAGGTTCTTTCTATTTAGGGAGGTAAGGCCCAGGGGAGACGTCCCTGGTGACCTGGGGTTTTGAGAAGGAAAAAGGTTTTAGCAAGGCTAAGTGATGATAATCCCCCTCACAAGTCACCACCTGATCAGAAGGTTTGGCTTATAGCCAATAAAGATAACCGGAAGTAATAATCAATAAGATCACCTGCCCGAGACAAAGCAACAATAAAACTACATGTGCAAGCTTGCTTGCTGGTTAGTACTTCATATAATCAATGACTTTTCTGACAATAAGCAATTGAGCAATATATATTGACGAAGTCAATGTTTGTACAATAGCAACGGTTACAATATCACTTCTCAATAAATGCTAAAGCAACTTGGCATTCAATGTAACAAATCAACACTTCATAGATAATGCCTTAACCAACCATTCAATTGCTTTAAAAGTAAAATGATAGCCGCACAAAGGTGTTTATAGCAGAAGAAAGATGACGACAACACTAGGGTTAGTAGAGTTAGTCTAGGCTAGGGTTAGTATGGTCAGGGTTTGTTCAAATGTATTAGAAGTTTGTAGGATCAAGTTACTCAACACATGTGGCCTTAGGTCAGTGCGTTCCTAGGGTATATGGAGTCAAAAGGAGGACGCAAAAGCTGAAGGATCAAATGATAATGGTAAAGACTAAGGACAAGAGAGTTAAACCTTGAGGTGTTGCTATGGCAAGGCCTCAAGGATGAAACCCTAGGGGAGAGAGGCTCACTTTGGTGTAGGGGAACTAGGCCTCAGTGCTATCTCCTCCTTCCTTAGCTCAATGGCAAAACAGCTAGCTCAAAAGATTGCATAAAACTAAGACAAGAAGGTTTGCAAGTAACGTGTTGCTATGGCAAGGCTTTACCAGGGAAACCCTAGGGAAAATCAGCTCACCAAGGTGTAGGGCAACTAGGCCTTGATGCGTTTTCTCCTTCTTAGCTCAAGAAATGAGAAAAACGGCTAGCATGGAAGAAGATGGATGGAGTGTTGCTATGGCAAGGCTCAATCCTCTTCAACAAGGGCTAGAAAGAAAGAATAGAGTGTTGCTAAGGCAAGGCTCTATCTCACTTCAACAAATAAAATGGCTGTAGGGACACGAGACAAGGACCTTCAATGTGTGCTTGTCACCTAGGGTTTAATTCAACAAATTATAACCATAAATGCAAGAAAAACAATACTACAACCATTCAATTAAGAAGTTTTGCAGAAATTCACTTACATTTAATCAAGAAATCATATAACAAACCCTAGTTGTAATACCTTCCACCAAGAGAAATGCCAAAATGTCAATAAAAGTCCAAAAATGTCTTCCTTCAACAAGTGCGCCTCACAATTTTAGCCAATAACCTTAAGGAGGGCGCAAATTTCAGACCTCACCAAGTGGTGAGTGAGGGATGATGAAAAAATGAAGGTAAAAACCCTCAATTTATATAGTACAATGACCTAATTTTACTTTTTAGGTCATAAAAAGGCCGACAAGGCCAAAATACTAAAATCATACTGTTTTACATTAAATGTTTAAATTAAAACCCTAATCAAGCAATAGAAGGACGTCATCCCCTTTCTAGGGTGACGTTAGCCCCTTTGAGGGCAAATGCAGCCTCCTGAAGCAAAACGTTAGCCCTCCTTGGGCTTCTCCAAGCTGCCACAYGTGCCAAACTGCCCTGTCCATCTGCCAAAATGCTCATGAAGAAAGGATGACGTCATGAACCTCCTGGGTGACGTCCCAGGCCTTTCCAAGGCCAACATTCCATTGAAAAGGGCATAATCCCCCTAGGTCAAGCTCTGCCAGGGTGCCTCTGTAAGAAGTCCTTCTTCTCTCTTGTACAAACCCCTCTGTCCTGTCTGTGCCCCCTGTTGGGGTCTCAACATCCATCTGGTGGGCTCTTTAGCTCCATGGAGGTCCGAACTGATCATCTCCCCATGTCTACCTGTCCAACATGGTACCTGTCGATCGGGCATGATTCTGCACATCAACAGCTATGCCCTCCATGGGCTCATAAGTCACAGGGATCATAGCAATGTCAATCACATCTCATCATCAATATTATTAAACATGTGCATAAAACCATTATTATCCCAGTTAAAAGCTCAAAGACATTATACAAGCTTGCAATACAAGTCTGGGGAAAGTGACAGGGCGTCCTATTGGGATAGTGTCCACTGGAAAAGGAAAGTTCCCGGAAAAGACTAAATCTAAGCCATGTAAGTGGGTGATGTGGATAAGGGATGTCCTGACAATGGGCGCAGTGAAAGCAGGGGAATGCAAAGCTTTACCTGTGGGTGCCTTTGTAGAAGGCGAGTTGCACCTGTCCTGGATGCAATTGTTTCCAAGCCCATTCATGCCTTTTATTCTCTATTCTTATTGCTTTTCTTCAAGAAGCTAATCAGGGGACACTGCCCTGGCGTGGTGACCAGTGGTGGCAGCGTTACCCACAAGTACTTTCACAGAAATGAGAAGGCTGGCTTGTGATGAGACCCCCTTTCTCTTGGCCATGCAACCAAGAGTCACTACCCTGGCGTGGTAACCAGCTGCTAGTAGTGTCATACTGCTAGGTACCCATGGACCTAATAGGCTGACTCGTGATGAGACCTCCTATCCTCTGACTAGGTCTTGTTTTATTATTTTTATGGGTCCCTCTTGTTTCTTGCTGAGAAGCCTTTTACTGCTTTCTCGGGGATCCCTGGGCGAAGCATCTCGAGGTTTTATTTTTAGGCTTTTATCTTTTTCCAGCTTACTTTTACCTTCTGGGCCTTTAGCCCCTTCTTCCCACAAGGCAAGGTGCAACCCTTAAATGATTGGCCAACCCAATGCCCGGACAAGTGAAATGGGGTAGATGAGCGGGAAGCAAGATGAAAAGGTGGTAATATGAAGGGAGTGGACGATGACTTTTCAGAAATCCCCCCAGTGGCAAACCAAAACCTACGGGCACAGGCTTGCTAGGGCATCCTGTCATTCCCCCCAGACATGGTCAAGTGGACAAGTATAAGATCCAAGCATTCGTTAGAAACAAAAGGAATTAGATGCACATATTCAAAGATTTTGAGGATCAAAGTGACACATACCATGATACCCGGACTCATTACCTCATGGAGCAAGAACCATCTTTGACACAAGACCAAGCCGAAGGTGATGGATGTTGCTGCTGCTGGCAAAGTAGAGGCGCTGAAAGGGAGAAAAGATGGGCCCTCCAGGGCCATGCCTAAGTCGATCTGGCTCTCGGTACTCCATGTCTAGGACTCCTGGGCCTCGAGACATAATCTCCTAGTTATCCCTAAAAGTGGGGATAACAGTCCTAATACTCCAACACCCCCGGTCTACTACAATCATCCAAGTATCGCCTTGAAAATCCCCCAACATATCGTCCGTAGAGCCCCTAAACACAAGAATCCCGTAGAAGGTAAAGTCCCCAGGATCCCACACTAGCCTGTAAGACATGAAGCACCCTCTACTCATAACATTGGTCTGTAAGGTGAAAATACCAGTATCCACTTGACTGCTCCTGATAAGTTAGGCAATCATAAGCTTGCATAAATTTAGCCAACTCCTCGGAAGACCACTCCTCCAAGCATCCACTTCGAAGCCTCCCAAAAGTAAACTCCGAAAAGTCAAAACCGGTGCTCACATCTCTAATAGTAGTTGAACTGTCAAGCAATGTAATCCTAGGGTCCCAAACTAATTCCAGAAGAGTACCACCATGCTGTCGCTGCACTACTTTGATCATCATTGTCATACCAATGCTCCGAGTCTGCATCCTCCTCTCCTGGAACCCCAAGCTGAACACCCTGAAGATCCCTGAAGGGATAGAAACCACTATCCTGAATCCTCCCCTACGAAGGTGTCTCAGTGAAGTCTAAGTCTGCAAATCCACGGGTGGCCTTGAGTCTGCCCTGCCATATAGAGAAATCCTCGACCTCCCCTCTCTCGACATCCCAAAAATAAAGTAGACCAATCACTATCATAGCTCTGTCACTCATCATCATCTAAATCAACCTATCACTTAGATGAATTCTTGGATCCCACCACCAAATTGGAAGTCCACCACTCCCAATACCTGTTAGTTGCTGCTGCACCATACTAGTAACCATCGGAGTCAAAATGAGCCAAGTCCCTGGTATGTCATCATCTGGTGGAAACCTAGTATTAGGAATCAACTCTGTGCCTGCAGATCTGTTCGGCTCCTGCCAAACTGCATCGAGAAACCTGCTATCTCGTGTGAAAGTTACACTAAATTATACAGACAAGAAATAAGAGAAAATGCTAACAATCACTCAAATACACAATGTTTAGAAGTTATTAAATAATATTGCTAAGAGAAAAATTACATAGTACACATGTTTCTTTAAGCAGAGTACGTCCCTATACTTGGTCGTACGTGAGCTATTGAACTCGTGTTTTGTTCATATGCTGAGTAGGGTTTGCTTTAAGTGACACGTGTTTTGTTCTTGTCATTGCAGTCTTCTTTGTGTGCATATAATTGCCGCCACAGACCCTAGCTCGGTTTGTATAAAATATCCCCTTCAGTTTTCCCTCCATGGGCTCTCAAGTCGCGCCCAAGCTTGACGGACTCGTGGTTTTGAAGTGTATCTCCCTCAGCTCGATGCCTCTCCTAAATATGCAAGTTAGGCAACAATAAAATCGCCTACAGTCTCTCTGGTGGGACCCATGTGGGATCTAGCCGTTGAAGCAAAAGAAAGTTGAATCGGAAATAACCTTTTTGGTTTGAACACTTTAACTCTCACTAGATATAATTAACACTCCCTCTTAGTGAGGAAAGTGTTCTCCATGACACCCAACTTCTTCCGGAAATATTCAAACTTTCCTTTAGGTAATCCTTTAGTGAGAATATCAATAACTTGTTCATTTGTGGAGATGTATTGGAGTTTTACTGCTCCTTTCAATACTCTGTCCCTGATAAAATGGTACCTAATATCAATATGTTTGGACCTGTCATGAAATACTGGATTTTCAGAGAGTTTGATGCAACTCTGATTATCACAGTATATTACAGTAGGATCCAACTTGGACTCAAAAAGATCTACCAAGATTTTTTGAACACTGTTGAATATATCGCCGTTATTTCGGAAATGTCGGATATGTCGCCGACATTTTCACTGGGCCGACATTTTCCTTGGAATATATCGCGACACTTTGAATGTGTCGCGACACATTCACTAACTCGCGAAGTTTTCCTAATGTGTCGCGGGTCGATGGAATATTTCGGGCTGCTGGGTTTTTTTGCAGAAAAAGTGCACGTGAGGGGGTTTTAGACACTGCGAGTCCCTTTTTTTGTTCATTGTTTCATTTGTGAAGTGTGAGAGAGCTAGAGAGGTGTGAGGGAAGCCATTGTGCATTTATCCAAGGAGGAGAAAGCCAAGGATCTTGCTTCCATAAGCGCCAGCGGAGAGATCAAGATTTCCAGGTATGATAAAAAACGTTTTTCTTTCATTTGTTTGAAGTTTGAACTTGAAGATTTGAACTTTGTTTTTTAAATTTTTAGAGTTAGTCTAGGGTTTGCAATGTGCCTCTTGTTGTTGTTTTTGAATGGAAGATTCAATCATTCTAATTCATCTAGCTCTTAT
>SNQJ01S0119492.1:9416-27340 GCA_010110895.2 Picea sitchensis
CGATGGGCGAGGTTTTCATCCCCATGGGATTTTACAGTCCCTGCCCATCCAATTGGGTGGAAAAACGTTTACTATTGATGTCGAGGTGGTCGATGCTCCCCTCGATTACAACCTGTTACTTGGAAGAAGTTGGTTTTATGCTATGACTGTCGTTCCCTCATCGGTCTTTTGATGTGTACAATTTCCTCATCAGGGAAAAATTGTCACTGTTGATCAGTTGGATTCCTGCACGACCGATGCTTGCATTCCCGCTACCAATAATATTCCTTTGTTGGGAGACCACAAGATCACGTATGAAAGCATTGGTGTTGGCTTACTGAAAGATTCTATCCTCATGGGTACCTTCCCTATGACACTTCCACTGACTACACATCATATTTCCATCGTCAATATGATTTTGACCACATCTTATCAATCTTTGGAATCATCTGACCCTTGGATTGTACCTTGTCCATTGGAATTCTATGCACTAAGTGACACTGTGCCACTTAGTTCAGCTGAAACATCATACATTTCTATCCCATCCTCTTCTCCCTCGTTAGATGACCAACATCTCTTGGTGCCCGACAGTTCCTCGATGCAATCATGGTTGAGTTCCTTGTCATCTGCGATCGACTACATTTCCCCAACTTTACCTTTTGATGAATCTATTCTGGAAATGTTTCACATTGACAAGTTACCTTGGGATAATAACCATCACCAATCCTCTTTTCTTCCCCCTCGTGAATAAATTTGGGCAGATATACAGTCTATCTCCCCTCCTGGTGTTGATTTTTCATCATCTCCCATGATTTCAACTTCTGACGATTTGGATCCGGTAGTGGACATGGTGATTTCTTCGGTAGGATTATTAGAGCTTGATCTCCTTACTCCTATCACAACCCTCGACATGTGGTCCTTCCTGAGTGAATACGTCCATCCAATGAAGATCTCTTGGAGGCCATGGCCGATTTTTGTCCCTTGACATGGTATCCTTCTAGAGCGGTATTCTCTTGAAAGCCATGATCAAGAAGAAACCACGAGCATAGTTTCTCTTCTTTGTGGCAAGCTCATTAAAAAATGAAACAGAGGCCCTAAGCATAGTTGTTTTCCGATGTGAATCTTGTAAAAAATGAAATTGTCACCTCTCTTGAACCTTCTTTTCATCCACCATTCTCCTTTTTCTCATCTACTAGAGAAATTGGTGACAACATTTGAGCTGGTGAATGAATTGAAGCTTGGAGGGCATGTCTCCAGCCTTTGATGATCTTTCTGGAGTTAAGCCACTAGCTTTCAAGCTGGGGGCATACTAAGCTTAGTCTTTGTTCTTTCTCGTGCTCGTAAATACATGAGAATGCATTCAAGTAAACTTTTATCTCTTTTTCAGACCTGTATGAATACATGAAAAAGGAACCCCCTGGAGTCTTCTTTAAGCCCTTTTCAGACTCTCTAAACATGAAAAGATTGCCAAGTGATCTTGCTTCCTTTACTACTCGTTAAGAGGTTTGAAAGGGCGTCTTTTGAGTGATAATTTATCTCTTTTTCGGCCTCGCGAGACTAACATTACGAAAAAGGACAACATTGGATTCACCTTTAAGTTCTTTTCGGACTCTCTAAACATGAGAATATTACCAAGTGACCTTGTTCTCTTCATGCTCGTTAAAGTATTTGAAGAAAACATATGTTGAGTGATAGTTTATCTCTTTTTCGGTCTCATCCGACTACTTTATGAAAAATGAACTGAGAGAGTTCTCTTTTAAGATTTTTTCCAGACTCTATAATCATGAAAAACCTTCGAGTTTCCTGTCTTTGGACTCGTTAAACAAAACATCGACAGACCCATATGGGATCGAACCCTTACTTCTTCCAGTTCGTTAAAAAGGAAGAGGAACTTACTGAAGGTGAGTCATATCGAGCATGTGTTACCCTCCTCAAGCTCATTAAATTAAAAATAGGTACTTGTCTATCTAGATGGGGGAAAAATTGAAAGAAGCAAGCCAAGCAGTTTTTTGAGAACTTTACCAACAACTCTTAGAGTCACCCTTGAACATGACACTTTGTCTTTGCATGCATTTTAATCCGCTAAAAATCTGCACTGAGCCAATTCTTTGAGTTTCTTTTACTCCTTTGGGTCACCCGATGTAAGTCACAGTATCCACTACATTATCGTGTTTTGGTCTGTTTCATGTTTTTGTTGTTGTGCCTCAGTGTTCAAGGGAAGTATCCGCCTCGAGAGTCAGCCATCACAAATATCTTTTCTCAATACCCGTGTCGGTCCATGTTCATTTGATCTACCAACTACATCTCTGTGTCCATTTCGTGTCATTGATGGGGGATACATTAAGGCCCTCCTTCGATGAGTCTATTCCTGTCGACTTCAACACATTATCCAGAAACTAGACTTAGAAACCAATTAGTACTTTGGGACCTGCATGACTCAATGGCAGGCCTCCTCACGTCCGACAATGGGTTTACATCATTGACCTCTGATCAGATGATTTCACGGATGTTGAACTTCAACTCATCCATTCACATTCATTGGAATGTACTAGAGTACCTTGGGAATCATTGACATTAATGGTGATCTCCCTCGCACTTGTTAATGGTTTACATCATTGACCAGTAATCAAGTGGTTTCTACCATGTTCGACATCAGTACATCTATTCAAATGGTTAGATTCATATTACGTCGAGATTGGTAAGAAGACCCTGGGTTGAGTCATCATTCTTATATGTACTTTTCCCAGGTTGCGAAGGAATTTCTTTTGAACAATGACACATATACTGTTACATAGATCCACTTTGTATTGGTCGTGGCTATGTCTTGTCATATCGTGGATCCAATGTGTATTCTTCATGGCTACGATTAGTTCAGGTTATATGAGTATAGATCCACGCTATATCCTCGGTGGCTATACCTTTTATCAATACAATTATGGATTCGCAGTGTATTTTATGGTGGCCATATCTTCCAAGTCTTGATCACCCAAGCATAGTATGCCTGCCTTGGGTTTGAAACATGTCATAATATTTGTTGGATGTTTGTGTGCTTGTCAGGTTCTCTGCATCTATACCCTTGTTTGAAAGTTTACAAAGCATTTCAGCTATCAGTTATTGTCTTCTAACTTCATACTTTGGGCGACAATCTGTTACACATAAAAAATACTCACTTTGATAGCGTCGCAAGTGTAGTCATTACAAGGGTCGCAAGTGTCACATTTTTCTCACAAGTGTCACAAGTGTCAGGAAAGGCATACTTCCATAATGCCTATGTAATACTTATAACAACATCAAAAAGACACTTGAAACACCTCAAACAATTGATTTGGAAGAAGAGGAATGGTTAACTGGAGTTATGTACCTCTTGCCATCTGAAAGAACCATTTAATTTGAGTTTTTAGAGGAGAGTGCTCCCCTATACCTCTCTCAGGAGTGTTGGCGCCCCCCTATAGACTGTTAGGGAGCGTTATAACACTTTCTCTACCATTTTGAAGGAGCGCTACTACTTTTGGGAGTGTTGGCGCCCCCCTAAACCTTGCTAGGGAGCGTTATAACGCTCTGACAACCCTTTTGACAAAGCGCTACCTATTCTGGGTAGCATTTGGTTTGTTGATAAGAATGGGGGAAAGATCTTTTCAATATTGGAAGGCAGTTGGATTCAAATACCTAGTCCATCCATGATCTTAGGGAAGATCCCTAACTCAAGGAGGAAAATCCTCAACTTACCCCAAAGATATCTCAAGTGGTTGAGCCTCTCTAAACCTATATAAGCAGGCTCTCTCATGGTGAAAAAAGGGGGAATAATTGGAGGCATGAAACCTATGATCTCATAGGAAACACACAGTGAAGTGGAGGCTAATCAGCAAAGCTATCATTATTTCGATCATGGAGCTTTTGAGCAAGGGTTAGGAAAGGAGAACTTGACGAAACTACTACATTCCATATATGGTTGTAAGTAACATTTTGTCCTCATTAATGTAATATGCTTGGTCTGTTTGTTTCTAATTTGTGTTTGACATTACATGAATTTGTCTCTAAGTAGATAGGTTTGCTTCGAACTAATATTGATGGAATAGGAAGTGGTTGTACTTTGTTTGTCTACAGGGCTTATCGAGGAGCTCAAGATTGGAGTTCAACTCAGAGCATGCAGGAACAAGCACCGGTAAAAGGTACGTCTATCCTCCTTCCTCACACATTAGTTTATCTAGACCTAAAAGGAAGTTAGTTTCCACGATAAGAATCTTTTGTCTTAAGAGTTAAGGGTATAACTCTCAAGAGGAGATCTAATTGTCCGCAGGGAGATTTTCCTTCAACACCTGCTAAATTGTGATTTTTCTTATAGGCTGGTGAGCCGAGTGATTATATGCTGAGAAACTTATATGTTTATTAGGCTAGTGAGCCAGATGCCAAGGCCAAGAGCCTGATAGTTTTTGTATATGTAATTATGCAGATAATTAATAAAAATATAAACATTGTTGCATGTAGACCGACCATGAAGAAAAGTTATGGGGAACTAAGCTCCACTAGGTAGGGTAAGGAAGGGGGGCCGAAGTATTTTGGCCTAGGGGATAAGCTAGGGGGCTTACCTCTATAAGAATAATATTTTAATATTAATTCTTGAAGACTAAAGGTGGACATGATATGTTTTTGTTATCCTAAGTTCTTGGAAAGGGGACATAGGCTAAATGGAGTGCATGCAGCTCCAGGAAGACAAGTGTCAACCTGGGCTCATGCAGTTAAAAGCTGAAGCGCCAGCTGTGTTGTGGGGGTTCGTTGGTCATTCTTCCATATTCCTCTCGAGTTCATCATGTTCATTCTCCCATCCTCTATTTTAACCCAAGGCCTCTACGTCTGACCTCTGCATAACCATGCCTCTCTGAAAACCAAAACGTGAATTGTCCTGTGCTGCTTCCTGTGAAGCTCGATGTAATTGTACTCGCCTAAGTTGTGTTGTGACTTAGCGTTAGGATGTGGCCTTTTGGGTGTCCATAACCATTTTTCCCTATTACTGTTGTTGTTGCTATTGTTGTCACCTATACCCAACTGTATTTGAGTCGAAGACTGGTTGAAGAGGCAGGTTGTCAGGCCTATAAGAAACTCTCCCAGGTGAGAGAGTTTTCTAGGAAGTGAGTTCTCCTAGAAGGGATTCCCATAGCAGCTATAGTACTCTGAGACTTATGTTCCAGCCTGTTGCTAAAGCCCAAGGTAAGGGAGGTGTACTAGTCTATGGACTTATATTAGTGAAGGTGTATCCTCCTCGGGTGGAGAAAGCGTGTGGGGAATGAGGGTCTATGGGTTGTGGGGGTAAGTGGCTCCTGGGATAAAATATCCTTCCCGTTGTTTTGTGAAACTTCCTTGTTGTCCTTTCCAAGCCTAGAATTCCCTTTCCCGATGGAGTTTAGTCCCATCTCGGGGGTGACCTACTATTGAGAGTGATGAGCAACGTGGTCTAAGGCTGGGAGGTTCATGGAAGTTCTTCACGTAGTTGGTGGATTTACTTCATCTAAAAAATAAGTATCATAACTGTGCTTAATTATGTATTTTATGCATGTTTTGTGATGCTTGAATTTTATCATGTGTTACATTGCATGTGGATTTACTATTAATCTTGTTTAAATCTTAATCATAAGAATAACTTTGTGTTATGTGTTTAATTTCGATTAAAATACATATATATTATATAAGTGTATATGGATGTGTAGTAGCATTGCCCAACCTATTGGTGGCTGGGGACATTACAATATGGTATCAAAGCATGGTTACAACACTGAGCCTAGATGGGCCATGTTAGTGGAAATTGAATCAAAATATTCAGAAAGAACTGTTGTCGAAGTAGACAAAATTTGAGTTCAGAACCAAGGTTTCAACATCTAACTTGGATGGGCTAGATAATTGGTCATTGGACCCAAGGTTTCAGGTGAAAATTATGTCTGGAGGAACTAATTTCGTACCTCAGAACCTTCCTGAGTGCTAAGAAGTTACCTTGGCCATGTTACGAAGCTCAGGAGGAGTAGCGGTGTCGTAAAACCACGACAAAAGTGGTATTGGGTCACAGAGTAATGTGGACCTTAGGTCTATTTGGGAGAAGGAGAATCCTTCACGATCGTCAAATATGGTAATTTTGTGAGGTATTTAGTTGTGAATTCCTTTGGAAATATGTAGAGTAATAGAGTCTGTTATGCGTCGTAGGATCTGTTCGAAAGGAAGGGAAATCCCTTATGACCATCAGATCTGGGGAAGGTGTAGAAGAGTTAACCCATAAGCCTTTGGACTTCACGACTTCAGTGAAGTATGATGCTAGAAACAAGAGAAGGGTCGAAGCCTGAATCTATGAAGTACGAGAAGAGATCTACACCATATATTCGAGGAGAATCCTGACTGTTAGATCTCATGGCATATCGTAACTTTGAGGTTCGGCTATCAGGAGAAGTGGGATGTGCTGATGCACAAAATTTCAAAGTCCAAAGTTCCGAAGTGAAAGGGTATACATGGTGGGGTTGGATTACATCACCTAGGGTTATGTGGACCTCCCTAAGCGTGCCACATGCCATCACCTTAGTTGGTGACAAATTTTCTATGTGGGCCCGAAGGATAGAGAAACCAAAATTTCGAAAGTTGTGAGATTGGAAGGAAGTAAGCGTGAAAGCTTCTAGAACCCGAAGAGACAAAGTGGTGAGTCATGATGATGTCAACTGGAGGTGATGTGGACACATGGATTGTGTGCCAAGTGTAAGTGGATTCTGAACCATGGAAGATTGAAATGGAATTTGTAACGTGACGCGTGTCACCCATATAAATGGGCCACGTATCAACTACTAGTATGCCGCCATGTGGCTTTCCATAGAAGCATGGCTAGTGGGGCCAAGGTTACATAAAGTAGTTAAAGTTCAGAGGACCCACAATAGAGTTGATCACGATACATCCAGATCGATGGCTAGGAGGAATTGTAGGGACCCAATGTGAATAGAAGTTAATTATCCAAGGCAGTCCTACAATCCAAACCGTGGTTTCACTGAGGGGTTACATGTTAACGTTAGAAGAATTGTGGGATGAAAGGCAGGTTACTCCAGACCACCATTGCATGTCCCCGCAATTGGAAAAGTGTAAATGATGTGACATAATGACATCACCAAAGGTGATTGGGAGTGTTCAGAGATTAATTACTCGGATGTGTGGATGCGAGATCTTTCGAAGCTCTGAAGTACCAAAGACCCAAAGACCTGAAACTCAGACCCCTGAGGTTCCATGGTAAGTGTCAGTCGTCGGATGTTGAGTAGACGTGGATGGTTGATTTTCCCTATGTCACGAGTTTGGTAATCTGAACTCCGAGAGATTGTTATGTGGTGCTTGGAAATCTTTTGAAGTTGAAGGCCCAAGTGAGTGCTTATTGATCTAGCAGTTGATCATGACCCATGGTTGCATGGGTTGGGAACTGAGAGAAAGGGGCTAGTGACCGAAAACTTCACATAGCAGAGCCCCGAAAGAAAATGGAGTTTTAAAGTTTTCTTGAATCAAATTTGTTTAGGAATGTTGTGGGATTTGTTAAGGAATGATGGCCTGACAAATTCTAGTTGTATGCACATTGTGTTTGCAGAAGTTTAATGAGTTCCAGAACCGAATAGAGTTTCCACTGAGTGAAAATAAATTGAAGAGGCACAGACTGCTTCCAGTTCATAAAATGAAGTAAAAGTAATGGATGTCCATTTGGGAGTAGAAGGATCAAACTCYAATGGGCATGGAGAAGAGATAGAGAAGGAAGGGTGTATGATGAAAATCATTGAGAGATTGYAAAAAGATGCCSAAAATCACGGAGCATATAACAMAAATCTAAGGAAAAACATGGATAATTAAAATTAAAGTTGATGAAGAGTTTGGATATAATATAAAAGAAGTTGGATAAGGATATTGACTYAAGAAAAACAGGGARTTGCAAGACCCCTAAGAAGAAAAGAAGATCAATAAGTGTTAGCAGACATCATCATCACTCCCCGAAACATTCCAATAAGGAGGCACACAATAGTTCAAKYCCATCTCCTACTAGAAAACATAGGAGATMYGGAGTGGATGAAATGAAKTGTGAAATGAACAAGMTTAAACCTCCTACRTTTGATGAAGAACACAAGAAMGATGAAGATGTCGAGACTTGGTTGCTGGGAATGAGGAAATATTTCCAACTRYAGAACTATTCTTCTCATGCAGAGGGAAGAATTTCCATTTACCAAMTTAAAGGAAAGGACTCTGTATGGTGGGAGAAGTTGGTGCAAKTAAAACACGTCAGAGAGAAGAATKTTACTTGGARGGAGTTCAAGAGACATTTTGAAAATAAATACTTAACTAAGAGGTATTATGAAAAGAAAATGAAAGAATTATTCGAACTCAAGCTGGGAAATATGTCCATTTATGAATATGAAAGAAGATTCTTGGAGTTGTTGAAATATGTCCCCTTCATCAAGGATGAGACTATCGAGATTAAAAGGTATCTGAGTTGACTACCACCTTCTATTGGGGACAAGATTTAGTATGATGAACCTAAGACTATGGAAGAAACTATAAGGAGAGAAAAATTATTGTATGAACAACAAAGAGCAAAACCTACTTTTTGGAAGGCTTGGGATGATAAGAAGAAGTTTAAGAGAGATAAGAGGAAAAAGGGAATCAAACCACCATTTTTCAGTAACAGTCCTCAAGGAAAACCAGGTTTTAGAAATCCCAGGAAGGATGAATTAGGTGGGTGATTGCTAAGGCATACACCTATGGAATGCTGGGGTTGTAAAGGAAATCATAGGTACAAAGATTTCCCCCACAAAAATGACAAAGTGAGAAGTATCCACAATTTTGAACAGGCTATAATAATGGTCGACATGGGTAGTATAGTACCAAGTATTTACGCAGCCCTGGACAACAAGCAAGAAGAATATCATTCGCAAATGATTGAAGTGGAAGGTATGATCAACAACCATGCCTTTACTATTTTAATTGATTTAGGGGCTAGTCATAGTTATGTAGATCCTAGAGTGGTGGAAAGTTTTCATTTGTTGAGAAGAAAACATGGAAATTATTGGTTAGTGTAGATGGCTACAGGAACCAAGAGAAAGGTTACAGAATTGGTTAAGTCTTGCCCAATGGACATGAATGGACTAAATAGGAGGGATGATTTGAACATTTGGGATGGATTGGTTGGACCAACATCATTCCATCTTAGACTGTTGTAGAAAATCATGCACTTTCTTGGATGAGAAAGGGAATCAGAGAATGGTCCAAGGAATTCCTATCGCGGTTGTTGTTAGAGAAATCTTAGCAATGCAGTTGAAGAAGTGCTACAGGAAAGGTTGTCAATTATTTGTAGCCCATGTGGACGAAGCATATAAGGATGAGGAATCAAATATCAAAGACCATGTGGTACTTAAAGAGTTTGAATATGTATTCCAGGAGGTACCCGGACTATCCTCCGAAGAGAGATATTGATTTTTCTATAAACTTGATGCCTGGAGCAGCTCCAATGTCAAAACATACTTACAGAATGAGTACACCAGAGCTGAAATAACTGCAATTGCATCTTGAATATCTTCTAAAGAAGGGGTATATATGATCAAGTGTGTCACCTTAGGGTGCCCCGATCCTGTTCGTGAAGAAGAAAGATGGGACATTAAGATTGTGCAGCGACTTCATATAGTTGAACAAAGTGACTGTAAAGAACAAGTATCCTCTGCCAAGGATCGACGATCCCTTTGATCAGTTGAAGGATGCCAAGATATTTTCAAAAATAGATCTCAGATCAGGGTATCACCAGGTAAGAATAAAGGATAAAGACATCAGCAAGATGGTGAAACACCCCTACCTCAGCAGGTTCTGCACGACCTCTCGGTCTAAGGATCGTTCTCAATCTCCCCTTCGAGTCTAATTGACTCTTAGAATCCCCATAGGAATATCCAACACACAAGTGTCTCCACGGGTCCTTTCCAGAAGTTATGCCTACGTGAACGAGCACAAGGTGTAACCTCCACTCCACATGACCAATTAATGTGACCACAGTTCTCAACCAAAAAGGTACTTTGGGTTTCGCAATTTCATGACCCTTAATGTGAGTCCTTCTAGCTCCTTCAATCCTTGAAACCCCAAAAAGGGATAACAGATATTTGACTTCCCCCTTGGCTTCACTTGATGTGACCCTCAACTGCGATCTAGGTCCAATGTTTCATCACCTCGGGATTTTGCGTATCAACGAATTTCAATGCCACAACTCCCTTCACCCGATGGCTGAAAAAATGATAAATCCTTTCCACAATCAACGGTTTTGAGATTACGCAAATATGACGGTCCTGATTGGATCCGGATCCAATGATGCAAAACACTCAACCTTAAACCTTCCACTGATCTACAAGATCCAATGGTCCACGGAAGTTTGACGATTCTCCCCCTGAGAATTTCAACCATCTGTTCAGACTTCTCAAAGACTCCTCAAATACTTAACGTCTCCTCCTTCTGAACTGACTTATGCGAGGTAACTTCAGACCTTGTTCTTCCCTTGATTTATTTGAAGTATCTATCCCTCCTGAGCTTGACCTCTGTTATGGATTCAAGGCTTCAAGAGGATTCCTACACGCACTCCTTGCGACATTCACAATAACCTCTAGCTATTCACCACCTCCAACTCTGTACACTCCTTGCAACAATAGTTCTTCAACCTTTCTCCTTGGTTGGAAAAATTCTAAGACTTCAATCGATCTGTGCACACCTAGCATGACTCTATGCTATACCTACACTTTTACTGGTATAAGAGAAACGGTATCCCTCCTGATATTTTCTGAGGTAAAACTCAAAATCTCGTCAACGCACTCCTTATAGACTCTCACTGCACTCCTTGCAGGATTTCTCAGGAAGAGAAACAATTGAAACTTATACTTCTCCTCTCACAGACTTCATACATTCACCCTGAAATCATGAGCATACACACACACATAGCATTGAAACAAATGCATAACAAAGAATATAAGAAAATTGTAAACATACCATTCAATAGATGCAAACAATAACCATGACAACACCATAAAATGGAATCAAAGTATTCTTGTATTAATTCCAGTGCTCATGTACATGGATTCAATACCAACAACTATATTCTTATAAAACCTTCTGCAATCTATGCTCCTCTGCTCTTCTATCCTCTTGCTCTACAACTTACAATTACAATGAGAATAATTCTTGCAACACAATACATATTAGGGAGATTTTTAGAGTTTTCCCTCCTGCAACTCTAGCTATCTAATCGAAATTAAAATCTATCTACTTTACATTTATTACAATTAAATGTCTCCACATTCGATAGATGAGAAAAACACTCCATATTTGTTTTACAATCTCCAAAACATAAATGCAAATATATCCTTCTGGCTGTAACATTAATGTTCCATATTTTGAAATTCAAAATGTCCTCAAAATGTGTGCTGGTGCATTTCCAGCTATCCTTCACTCTTGCGCTTGCTTTGCTGGCTTGCGTACGATGCTCCTGCATCATAATCCCTTGGCTGAAAAATTCATGAACTCCTTTTCATGAGCTTCTATACCGTTTTTCCATGTTTCCAGATCATTTCTTCACTTTCCCAACTGGCATATTCAATTGGGTGTCCCTTCCATTTTATTTAATACTCGAAATATTTCTTCCTTTGGGTCTTCTTGCTAACTCTCTGATCAATTATCCTTTCCATCTGCACCTTTCTAGCTACAGTTATTTTTTTGACCCACTGAACTTCCTTTTGATCCTCTGACCCCTTTGATCCATCATCTTTGTAAGGGTACAGATCCACTATGTTGAATATGGGTGATATTCCAACTCCATCTAGCAATTCTATTGTATAAGAATTGGCCTCAAATTTCCTCAAAATATTACACGACCCTATATTCTTCATCTTCAACTTATTATACGTTCCCCTTCAGAATATCTCCTTCCCCAGGTGAGCTCAGACTAAATCTCCCACTTCAAACTGAATTTCTCTTCTGTGTTGATCTACTCTGTGCTTATATTCCTGATTGGAATTCTTTAACCGCTCTTTGTTTTTATTGTGGAGCTCTTGCATCTCTGCTGCAAAAGTTTTTGCTCCAGCACTTCTAAATTCAATTTGCTCTAAGTCTCTCAACTCAGACACTCCTCTCGGCTACATTCCATACATTATCTGGAATGGGCTCTGTCATGTGATTCTATTAGGTGAGTCATTATACACAAATTTTTCTTGCGGCAGAATCTGATCCCACTATGTATGGTGTTCAATGACTAAACTCCTCAATAAATATCCCAAGATTCGATTTACTACCTCAGTCTGTCCATCCATCTGAGGGTGATATGCTGAGCTAAAAGATTAACCTGTCCCTAGCTTCTTCCATAGTGTCCTCCAAAAATGACCAACAAATTTGGTATCCCGGTCTAAAACAATACTCTTGGGTAAGCTGTGAAGTCTAACAACTTATTTGAAAAATAGATTTGCAATGTGAGTTGCATCACTAGTTTTCTGATATGGAATGAAATGTTCCATTTTTTAAAATCAATCGACTACCACGAATATGGAGTCACAACCCCTCTTTGTCCTTGGTAGTCCAAACACAAAATCCATGCTTACTGCATCCCACGACCTCTCTCGTACTGGCAATGGTTGATACAATCATGTATTCTATATTTTCCCCTTTGCATGTTGACAAATTCTACATTTGTTGACAAATTTCTTGACATCGGTCCTCATCCCTAGCCAATAGTATAAACTATTCAGTTGCGTGAATGTTTTCTCATGGCCAAAATTTCCAGCCAATCCTCCACTATGATTTTCCTTCAGAAGATTCTCTCTCATAGAACTCTTCGGAATACACAATTGATTTTCTTTGAATAATAGTCCATCCTAAACCATATATTCAATCCATTAGCTTATGTCTCTTAGAAAAGGATTCTCGCATGCTTCATAAGCATCTTTAAAATTTGAACCATCTCTGTACTTATCCTTAAGGCTATCAAAACCTAAGGTCTTCACACGAAACTCCTGCAGAATCAAACATTTCCTGCTCAATGCATCAACAACCTTGTTAGCAGTTCCAGAAATGTTCTTTATAACAAAAGTAAAGTTTTGCATAAATTCAACCCATTTCGCATGTTTCTGGTTCAATTTCTCTTGTCGAGTTATGAATTGTAAAGCGTGATTATCGCTATACAAAACTAACTCTTTTGGAACCAAGTAATGTCTCCATTTCTTTAGTGCTTGTATGATTTCATAAAATTCTTAATCATACGTAGAATAATTCTTCTTTTCATCATTCCGCTTCTCACTGAAGTATGAAATCGACATGTTGTCTTGACTTAAGACTGCTCCAATCGCAAATCCACTTACGTCACATATGACTTCGAATGTTTCACTAAAATCTGGTAGAACTAGAATTGGTTGTTCAATAATATTATCTTTCATAAACTTGAAACTTTTCTCTGCTTCCTCTGTCCAATGAAAATATTTATGTCTTTTCTTGACAGTGTCCATCATTGGTGGAGAAATTTCACTAAAATGTCTCATGAATTTCCTATAAAAACTGGTTAATCCATGGAATCTTCTGACTTGAAATATATTCTTTGGCGATGACCATTATTTGATTGCTTTTACTTTCTTAGTATCCATCTTCAACTCATTCGAAGAGATTAGAAACCCCAAATAGATGAGTTATTTATTCATGAAAGATGACTTCTTCAAATTTATCAACAACTTCTCTTATTGTAATCTCCTCATCACTACAGTTAAATGTCTCAAGTGTTCTCCCTCAATCTTACTGAATATCAGTATATCATCAAGATATACAATTAAAAAATTACCAATAAAATCCTTCAAGACTTCGTTCATCAACCTCATGAAGGTACTTGGTGCATTCGTCAAACCAAACGACATGACAAGCCACTCATACAATCCTTCATTTGTCTTGAATGTTGTCTTCCATTCATCGCCTTCTCTCATTTGAATTTGATGATATATGCTTTTCAAATCAATCTTTGAAAAAAAAATTTCCCTACTTAAGCAGTCCATCAAGTCATCCATTCTCGGTAAAGGAAATCTATACATGATGTTGATTTTGTTTATCTCCCTTGAGTTTGTACACATCCTCCATCCACCATCCTTTTTTGGACTTAACATTGTTGGTATAGCGCATGGAATCAAGCTTTCTCGAACCAATACTTTGTCCATCAAATACTAGACTTGATTCTTAACCTCTTCATTCTCCCATGGAATCAATCTATATGATGCTTTTTTTGGTAAACTTTCCCCTGGTATAAGGTCAATATGATGGTTTATACTCCTGATGGGTGGAAATGAACAAGGTAAATCATCCACCACTATATCAACAAAATTCTCCAGTAGTTCTTGAATTTCCTCTGGTAGACCATCTATCGAAGTAAAAGTTAAGATGACTCTAGGTTTCCTTACCACAACAAACTGCATATCTTCATCTTCATTGACTTCATCAAGAAGCTCTTTCCCACTCATGAGAAGTATAGTATTTCTCATTTCTTCTTTCACCTTCTTGTCTTCAATTGGCAGCAACATATGTGTCCTACCATTCTTCTATAAGGTGTATGTGTTCCTTCTCCCATCATGAACAAAGTTTTTGTCATATTGCCATGGTCTACCCAACAAAATATGACAGACATCCATGGGAATAACATCACATAAGATTTCATCCCTGTAACCCCCTATTTTAAATTCAACTAAACATTGTTTAGTGACTGTTACCTGATGTCCCTTTTGCAACCACGAGACTTTATATGGGCTCGGATGTGAATCTATCTCCAATTCCAACTTCTACACCATTTCTATGGATACTAGGTTATCTTTGCTTGCACTGTCCACTATTACCTTGCATACCTTGTCCTTGGTCTTGCAAGTAGTTCTAAACAAATTGTTTCTTTGGACTAGATTCTCTGCCTCTTTCTCTAGATTCAAGAGAATTTTCCTCATCATTAAGAATCTTCCACCTTCTGCATCTTCTGCCTCAACATTTCTCCTTTGTTCTTCTAAAATGTGAGCATCGCCTCCTCCATCTCTTTTTTTGTCATGACATTCATAAGACTTATGTCCAATATTTCCATAGACAAAACACTTTATCTCACCACCTCTGCTTCTTCCTCTTCCTTTGGCTCGAGGAAAAGTGGTTCTATCGACATATTATCTTCCCTGTGAACTTCATCCTCTCTCTAGGTGAGTATGAGGTTTCTTTTATTCGTCCTTGGGATTCTATACTCTATCTTGGGCAACCACTTTTCCTCTGCTCTGACTTCTACCCCTGCCCCTTTGTCTTTTCTTTCAGGCTAATTTTTCTTCAGCCTTTAGAGCAATCTGATAAGCTTCTTCTACAATCCTAATTGTTTCCATGCTCATCTCATCCTGAATGTCATATCTCAGACCATTCATATATCTGGTGACCTTTTCATCATCACTCTCATGGTGACCTTCTCTGATATTGAGTTGGTAAAATTCCTCAGTGTACTCTTTCACTATCATCCCTTTTTGTCTCAAATTCTGCATTCTCTGAAACAGATTAATTTGGTAGTCTCTGGGTAGAAAATTGGCCTTCATCGTTGCAACCATTCTATCCCAACTTCTGATTTTTTGCTTGCCTTTGCAACGCCTGTCAACCTGTAGTTTGTCCCACCATAGTTTTGCATGCCCTTTAAGTCTAGTGACAACATGTTTTACCTTCTTATCTTCCTCGACATCCTCATAGTCGAAGTACTTGTCCAGAGCTCTAAACCAATATAGCATCTCCTCAACGTCAAAGTTTCTTTCATACATCAACATGTCCATTTTTTCTCTAGCCCCTATTCTTGCAACAAATCTAAATAGATGTTCTTCTGTAGCATCTCCAACCTCATTTTCACTTTCGGCTTCACTGACATCTCCAGTATCAGTAGATTGTCTCTGTGCTATCTCCATGGCATATAATCGATAACAGAGTTCTCTCATTTCCATTTCCACAGATGGATCAGACATTGGTCTCTCTTGACCCTCTTCTGGATGGCATTGTCTAAATCTGTTCCACGTAGAATTTAAATCACAACTTGCCTTTTGTCTCCCTTGCATACGAAAAATAATGATTGTAAGCTCTAATACCACCTGGCGCAACACCCCTACCTCAATAGGTTTTGCATGACCTCCCGGTCTAAGGATTGTTCTCAATCTCGCCTTCAAGTCTAATTGACTCTTCAGGAATCTCCAACACACAAGTGTCATGAACGAGCACAAGGCATAACCTCCACTCCACATGACCACAGTTCTCAAATGAAAAGGTATTTCAGGTTTCAT
Source organism: Picea sitchensis (assembly GCA_010110895.2). Classification (NCBI taxonomy): domain Eukaryota; kingdom Viridiplantae; phylum Streptophyta; class Pinopsida; order Pinales; family Pinaceae; genus Picea; species Picea sitchensis. Next base: position 25,715 of record SNQJ01S0119492.1, read on the forward strand.
GATTTCGCGACCCCTAATGTGAGTCCTTCTCGCTCCTTCAATCCAAAAAACCTCGAAAAGGGCTAACGAATCTTTGACTTCCCCCTTGGATTCACTTGATGTGACCCTCAATTGCGATCTGGGTCCAATGTTTTGGCACCTCAGGATTTCGCGTATCAGTGAATTTCAATGCCACAACTCCATTCACCCGATAGACGAAATCATGATAACTCCTTTCCACAATCAACGGTTCTGAGCTTCTACAAATATGACGGTCCTGATTCTATCAAGACTTCACAAATCAGGATTTCTCAACTCTCGACTCCAAGTCACAATGTTCTCCATGCCCCGAACTATGAATCGACGAAATTCGAGCACGTTATCAACAACTCTCGTTGATGCAGATCCAACGACCATTAATCCTCCTGAGCTTATGAATGCTGCAAGACACTCATCCTTAACCCTTCCACTGATCTACAAGATCCAATGGTCCATAGAACTTTGACGATTCTCCCCCTGATAATTTCAACCTTCGGTTCAGACTTCTCAAAGACTCCTCAAATACTTAACGTCTCCTCCTTCTGAACTGACTTATGTGAGGTAACTTCATACCTCGTTCTTCCATTGAATTCTTTGAAGTATCTATCCCTCCTAAGCTTGACCTCTGTTATGGATTCAAGGCTTCAACAGGATTCCTGCATGCACTCCTTGCGACATTCACGATAACCCTTGGCTATTCACCACCTCCAACTCTATACACTCCTTGCAACAACAATTCTTCAACCTCTCCCCTTGGTTGGAAAAAGTATAAGACTTCAACTGATCTATGCACACCTAGCATGACTCTATGCTATACTTTCACTTTTACTGGTATAAGAGCAATGATATCCCTCCTGAGATTTTCTGAGGTAAAACTCAGAATCTCGTCAACGCACTCCTTGTGGACTCTCATTGCACTCCTTGTAGGATTTCTTAGGAAGAGAAACAATTGAAACTTATACTTATCCTCTCATAGACTTCATACATTCACCCTGAAATCACGAGCATACACACACACACATAGAATTGAAACAAATGCATAATAGAGAATATAAGAAAACTGTAAACATACCATTCAATAGATGCAAACACTAACCATGACAACACCATAAAATGGAATCAAAGTATTCTTGTATTAAATCTAGTGCTCTTGTACATGGATTCAATATCAACAACTATCTGGTTATACAGCCTTCTACAATCTTTGTTCCTCTATTCTTCTATCCTCTTGCTCTACAAATTACAATTACAATGAGAATAATTCTTGCAACACAATACATACGAGGGAGCTTTCTATAGTTTTCCCTCTGTTAGGATATTTAGACACTTAGGAGTTAGTTAAGATCTACTTGGTATAATATGTCGTTAGGTAAAAGTGTGTTTCTTTAGTATGCATTAGCATGCATTTGTAGTTAGGAAATCCGACGGTCACGATATGTTCCCGACATAGAGTGATCCAACGGTTCATACTCTCCTCGATATTAACGGCCATTGATCCATGGCTTAACACCCGATTGGTCCATGATATCTATTTAAAGAGCATGGAGGGTCATTTTCCGATGATCGATTGTGAGAAACTCTCTTGTAAAATCTCTCTGTAATCTTTTT
>SNQJ01S0119492.1:27350-40420 GCA_010110895.2 Picea sitchensis
ACTGCTCCAAGTGGCCGCGTTGGCTGGGGCCATGGATGTTTCCCCATAGGGGTTTTACCACATGAAAACATCGGTGTGTTGATATTTGATATGGTTATGTGAGTGGTTACTGAAGGTGTTCATCCTCTGTTGGAATACCTGTGTTGTCGAACACTACAGATCTAGCTATCTAATCGAAATTAAAAGCTATCTACTTTACATTCATTAAAATTAAATGTCTCCACATTCGACAGATGAGAGCAATGCTCCATATCTATTTTACAATATCCAAAACATAAATGCAAATATATCCTTCTGGTTGTAACATTAATGTTCCATATTTGGAAATTGAAAATGCCCTCAAAATGTGTGTTGGTTCATTTCCAGCTGTCCTCCACTCTTGCACTTGCTTTGTTGGCTTTCTTACGATGCTACTGCATCACAATACCTCCTTCAGAACAAGGTATGGTCACTATGAATTCATAGTGGTGCCATTTGGGTTGTCAAATGCACCTGCTATTTTTATGTGCCTAATGAATGGTGTGTTCAAGGAATATCTAGACAAGTTTGTCATAGTCTTTTTGGATGACATATTGGTGTATTCCAAGTCAGAGGAAGAGCATGAACAACATCTGCAGATGGTGTTTCAAGTGATAAGATAGCACCAACTATATGCCAATTTGAAAAAATGATCATTTTATCAAAAGAAGATCCATTACTTGGGGCATATCATTTCAAAGGATGGGATAGTTGTGGATCCCGAGAATATTGGGGCCATCAGAGAGTGGTCAGCACCAAAGAATGTAACAAAAGTCAGATCCTTTGTGGGTCTAGCTGGCTATTACAGAAGGTTCAATGCAGGATTCTCAAGGATAGCTCACCCTATCAATTCCTTGCAAAGGAAGGAGAAGAAGTTTCAGTGGACAAAATAATGTGAGAAAATCTTCCAGTGATTGAAGCAACTGTTAACCAATGCTCCAATCCTAAGGATTGCATATCCAAATGTGTATTTTGTGGTTTGCACATACGCATGCAAAGAAGGATTGGGAGTCCTCATCCAGAATAGACTTGTAATTTGTTATAAATCCAGAAAGTTGAAAGAGCATGAAAATAAGTATGCCACTCATGATTTGGAGTTGGCAACCATAGTACACACTCTAAAGAAATGGAGGCACTACCTCATGGGAAGGAGGTTCAAACTGAGGATAGACCATAACGGTTTGAAGTATTTGTTTGATCAACCAACCTTGAATGCTAAGAAAAGTAGGTGGTTGGATTTTCTTTGTGATTATGACTTTGATATCAATCATATAAAAGGAAAAGATAGCAAAGTGGTTGATGCAAACAACAGGAGAGTGCATGAACTACATGCTACAACCATTAGCATGTATCAAACTGACATCAAAGGTAGAATTTTGGAAGATGCAAATGTAGATTTCAAGTAAATTGAGTTGGTAGCAAAGATGCATCAAGGTGAGATGCCACAGAAAGTGGAAGATTATAAGTTTGGAGTTGATGTAACACTCTTATACAAAAATAGAGTTTATGTACCCAATGTCCAGGAATTGAAAATTATGATTTTGAAAGAAATGCATAATGTGCCTTATGCTGGGCACCCTGGGTAGCATTTCCCAGCCTGATGGTGGATGGGGATGCTATATTGTAGCATCCCAAGACACCATTAGGTCAGGAAATGCTACCAACACTACCTTAACTTAGCCTTTAAATCTTTGATACCAAAATGTAACGTTCCCTGGCCATCAACTCCACTGCCGGGCAAATGCTACTACGCGAAAACATTATCAAACTTATACAACATGAATTTAAATGAAGTTAAATGACTTAAAATAGAGTAAACACATAATTAATGCTAAGGTATAGAAATAATGGAAACAACAGTAATATCATTGCAACAAAATACATGGTAATATTGCAAGCATCGTAGACATGCATTTTAATTGAAATTAAACACATACATATACTTATCTTTGAAACTGTAGTAATTCCACAAACCATGTGTATATATTCCATGAACCTCCCAGCCTTAGACCTCACTACTCATCACGCTCAACAATGGGTCACCCCTGAGCTGGGACTAAGATCCACCCAAGGCAAGGAAATCCTAGACTAGGCTGAGGTTATAGAAAAACTGCAAAGAGCAACCGAAAGGATTCTCTCCAGGATCCTTATTACGCCCACTACTCATGGAATCTCATTCCCCACATTCATTTTCCACTTGGGAGTATACACCTTCACAAGAACAGTCCATCAATGCTTCAACTCCCTCTTCGGGTCTCGACAATAGGCCGAATCAAGAATTCTCAGAGCTTCGTAGTTGGTGCTGGAATCTCTCTGGAAGAAAACCACTCCCCAACAGACTTTCTCAGCTAAAGAGAGTTTCTCATAGGCCTGACAACCCAGTTCTTCAACCATTTTTCAACTCAATTTCGACAAGGTGAGGATAAAATCAACCGCAACTGGTCAAGTCCACTCAGGAAACATAGAAGGCAACAATCCAAAGATAGTTCAGGTATAGACTTGACTCTACAAGAGAGGATAGGTTGGGCTCATAGTGTAATATCCCCAAGGATGAGCCCCAATTATATTTATAAATTGTAAACATGTTTTGTAGGCTGGTGAGCCGAGTGTTAATAAGCTGGTGGGATTATGTGTTTATTAGGCTGGAGAGCCTAGGTGTTGAAGGCCAGGAGCCTAATATTGTATATGTAATTATGTAGATCATTAATAAAATATAAAAATCATTGTGTGCAGACCAAACACGAAGAAAGAGTGATGGGGGACTAAGCTTCCATAAGGTTGGGTAAGGGATGAGGCTAAGTGTGTGGGCCTGGGGGCTAAGCTAGGGGGCTTACCTATAAAGGGGATAATAATTTGTTATTATTTCCTAAAGGCTAAGGTAGACAATTGATGAGTGTTGTCCTAAGTTCTTGGGAAAGGGGAACGAATGCAAATGTAGTGCATGGAAATTTAGGAAGACAAGTGTCAACTTGGGTGCATGCGATTAAATATGAAGAAGTTAGTCATGTTGGGGGTTCTCTATTACATTCTTCCATCCTCCATCAAAGTTCACGGGGATGTCTGTAGGAACCCATTTTTCCTCTGCACTCGACCTATATGTTTAGTTCTCTGGTCGTGCAACTTGAAACCAGTGGGAAAAACCCGTAGACTGATCCACCGTCTAACCTATTCGACCTCTACATAGTCACGCATCCTGAACCTAGTGAGAATCTTGGAATGAGCCATGTCTTCTGTGAAACCCGGGTATTCCGTATTGTTTGAGATGTGTGGTGTTGTAACTATGGGATGTTGTGGCCATGCATTCCCTTAGCTGAGTGTGTTTGGCTACCGTCATTCGTTCCTTGTTGAGCCTTGTTGTCCTCCTTATGATGGAACAGAGCTGAAGAAGCAGGCTATCAGGCCTATGTGAAACACTCTCTCGAGGTGAGAGAGGTGGTTGTGGTTGAAGAAGCAGGTTGTCAGGCCTATGAGCGACTCTCTCCAATTGAGAGAGTGCGTGAAGGAAGAGAGAAATTGTGGAAGGAGTCTTGTAGCTTCCACATATCTCAGAGAATTCTGGTCTGGTTTGTTGCTGAAACCCAAGGCAAGGGAGGTTTAGCAGTCGAAGGAATGTCTTGGTGACAGTGAATGTGCATACTCCTAGGGTGGGATAGGCATGTGGGGAATGAGATTTTGTGAGAAGTGGGCATAAGTGTCTCCTGGGAGATATTTCTTCCTCATAAACTATGTGTCTTCCATTGACCTTTCCTAGCCTAGGATTCCCTTGCCTAGGGATGGAGCTTAGTCCCAGCTTGGGGGTGACCTAATATTGAGAGTGATGAGCAGTGTGGTCTATGGTTGGGAGGTTCGTGGAAGGCCTAAATGTACTTGGTGGATTTACTCCAACTAAAATATAAGTATCGGTCTATGCTTAATTTATATGTTATGCATGTTTGTGATACAGATGCTTGAATGTTATCATGTGTTCTGTTGCATGTGGATTTATTGTTAATCTTGTTTGAATTTGAATGGTAATAGTAACTCTATGTTATGTGTTTTATTTTGATTAAAATGCATGTTATATTTATATGTAAATATTCCACAGTGGTAGCCTTACCCGGTCTTTATGGAGGGTTGGGGATGCTACAGTTTGGTATCGCAGCTAAGTCAGTGTTGAGTAGTGGCATTTCCCACAATAGTTGATGGATAGGGATGTTAGAAAATGGTATCAGAGATTTAAAGGCTAAGTTAAGGTTGTGTAGGTGGCATTTCCTGACCTGTTGATGGTCAGGGATGTTACAATATGGTATCAAAGCTCAAAAGGAAAAGTTAAGGTTGTGTTTGGTAGCATTGCCCAACCTGTTGGTGGCCAGGGATGTTACACATAGGATACACAGGTGACATGGCTCAATCCACGAGCTTGTGACATAGGCTCCAGTGGTTTAGACAGAGGTGTATCCACTTTCAAGAAAACATCACAAGCTTCAGGTTTTAGTTATGCGTGAGACTTACAGAACTCAAACGCAGATTTTTTCTAGTTCAAACAACAAACGACTCAATGGAGGACGCACCCAAACTCAGCTGATGCTTCATTTTTTAACCACATGTGCCCAAGTTGACACTTGTCTTCCTGGTGTTGTATCTATTCCCTTTTTCACACATGGAGTTGCATGCGTTTCCTCTCCCAGGACTTAGGATAAAAACATGTTTGTCACATAGTTTTTGGAATAATAATAAATTATTATTCCCAAGGACTTAAGCCCCCAATCTTATCCCATATTTCCAACCTTTCAAACCCCTTTCCCTTACCACCTTGTGGAATCTTATTCCCCCATCACTCTTTCTTCGTGGTCGGTCTGCACACATCAATGTTTATATTTTTATTAATGTTCTACATACTACATAAACAAAAACATGCTCCTGGGTTTACCACTTAGGCTCCTGGCCTAATAAACACATAATCATACTAGCTTATCAATACTCGACTTACCATCCTACAATACATTCTTCACAATTCATAAACATGATTACAACAAGGCTCGTCCTTGGGGATATTACAATCCCCTCCCCTAATTTTTTCATTGTCCTCGGTGCAACTTTACACAATATCAACAAGATTTCAAAAATCTTCAAAAAGATGCAGCTATTCTACCTGCATAGCATCTTCATGCTCCCATGTCACATCCTCAAGATTGTACTAGGTCCACTGGACCTTTACAAGCCCTATGGATTGATTTTGGAGTTGTTTTCGTTTCCGGTCCAATATGTGCATAAGATGCACTTGCACGACACCTTCTTGTTCCACCTGAATCACATTCCAATCAATTACATCATTAGCATAAGATATATATTTATTAATAAATGAAACATGAAACACATTATGTACAGTCATGGATGCATGTAATGCAATCATATATGCAACTGGCCCAATCCTTTCTAGAATTTCAAATGGCCCACAAAATTTGGCTGCCAACTTGGCGCAGTTTCCCAGCTTCATGGAACTTCTATTGGCTTTCACTTTCAGGAAAACATGATCACCCACTTCAAACTCTTTATGGGTTTTGTTTTTATCAACATAAATTTTCTGTTTGTCTTGAGAATCCTTTAAATTCTTCTTAATTTTTAGCATTTTTTCTTCCATTTCCTTGAGAAAATCTGGCCCAACTACTACCCTGTCAAATGGATTGTCCCAGCTTATTGGAGTATTGCACTTTTTTCCATAAAGTTCTTCAAATGGGATCATATTCAATGATGATTGATACCCATTATTGTAGACGAATTATAGAAAATGCAGGTAGTCTTCCCATTTAGATGGTTTGTCCATCACATACATCCTTAGCGTGTCTTCTATCACTCGATTCACCCACTGTATCTGCCCAAGTTGGCAGCCAGCTTTTATGGGACATTTGAAATTCTAGAAAGGATTGGGCCAGTTGCATATATGCTTGCATTACCTACATCCATGACTATACATAATGTGTTTCATGTTTCATTTCTTAAGAAATATATACTTGATGTTAATCATGTAATTGATTGGAAAGTGATTCAGGTGGAACGAGAAGGTGTCCTGCAAGTGCATCCTGTGTGCATATTGGAACGGAAAAGCAAACAAGTTTGGAATCATGTCATAGGGCTTGTAAAGTTCCAGTGGATCTGGTACGGTCTTGAGGATGCGACATGGGAGCATGAAGATGCTATGTGGGCATAATACCCACATCTTTTTGAAAATTTTGGAAATCTTGTTGATACTGTGTAAAGTTGCATTGAGGATAGTGCAAAAATAAGGGGAGGGGATTGTAATATCCCCAAGGACGAGCCCTATTGTAATAATTTTTATGAATTGTAAAGCATGTGTTATAGGCTGGTGAGCCGAGTATTGATATGTTGGTAGGCTTATGTGTTTATTAGGCCAGGAGCCTAAGTGTTAAGGCCATGAGCTTGTTTTTGTTTATGTAATGTGTGGAACATTAATAAAAATATAAACATCATTGCGTGCAGACTGAACACGAAGAAAGAGTGATGGGGGACTAAGATTCCACAAGGTGGTAAGGGAAAGGGGGCTGAAAGATTGGAAAGAGGGGCTAAGCTTGGGGACTTAAGTCCTTGGGAATAATAATTTATTATTATTCTAAAAACTATGTGACAAACATGTTTTTATCCTAAGTCTTGGGAGAGGCAATGCATGCAAATCCATGTGTGCAAAAGGGAACACATGCGGCTCCAGGAAGACAAGTGTCAAGCTGGGCACATGCGGTTAAAAACTGAAGAGTCAACTGAGTTTGGGTGTGTCCTCCATTGAGTTGTCTGAACTAGAAAAAAATCTACGTTTGAGTTCTATAAGTATCACGTAGCACTGAAACCCGAAGCCTGTGATGTTTTCTTGAAAGTCGATACACCTCTTTCTGAACCGCTGGAGCCTATGTCATGAGCTCGTGGATTGAGCCATGTCACCTGTGTATCCTATGAGCATAGCCTATCTTCTCTTGCAGAGTCAAGTCCATACCCGAACTATCTTTGGATTGTTGCCTTCTGTGTTTCCTGAGTGGACTTGACCAGTTGTGGTTGACGTTATCCTCACCTTGTGGGAATTGAGTTGAAAACTGGTTGAAGAAATGGGTTGTCAGGCCTGTGAGAAACTCTCCTTAGGTGAGAGAGTCTGCTCAGGAGTGGTTTTCTTCCAGAGAGAGTCCAACACCAGCGATGGATCTCTGAGAATTCCTGATCAGGCCTGTTGTCGAGACTCAGAGAGGGAGGTGAAGCACCGATGGACTGTGCTTGTGAAAGTGTATACTCCCAGGTGGAACAAGCATGTGGGGAATGCGAGTCCATGAGTAGTGGACGTAAGAAGGCTCCTAGAGAGAATCCTTCCAGTTTCTCTATGCAGTTTTCATGTAACCTCAACCTAGTCTAGGATTCCCTTTCCTTGGGTGGATCTTAGTCCCAGCTCGGGGGTGACCCAATGTTGAGCGTGATGAGCAGTGAGGTCTAATACTGGGAGGTTCATGGAAGGTCTGCACGTGGTTGGTGGAATTACAACAGTTTCAAAGATAAGTATATGCATGTGTTTAATTTCAATTAAAATGCATGTCTGTGATGCTTTCAATATTACCATGTATTCCGTTGCAATGATATTTACTGTTGTTTCCATTATTTTTGTACCTTAGTAGTAATTATGTGTTTACTCTATGTTAATTCATTTAACTTCATTTAAATGCATACTGTATAAGTTTGAGAATGTTTCTGCGTAGTATTATTTTCTTGGTAGTGGGGTTGATGGTCGGGAACGTTATATTTTGGTATCAGATATTTAAAGGCTAAGTTAAGGTAGTGTTGGTAGCATTGCTCGACCTGATGGTGGCCAGGGATGCTACAATATGGTATCATATTAAAACTCACAGGCTTCGGGTTTCAGTGATACGTGAGACTTACAGAACTCAGATGTAGAGTTTTTCCGGTTCAGACAACAGACAACTAAATGGAGGACGAGCCCAAAATCAGAGCCAAAACTCAGCTGATGCTTCAGTTTTTAACTTCATGTGCCCAGGTTGACACTTGTATTCCTGGAGCTTCATGCGTTCCCTTTTTCACACATGGAGCTACATACGTTGCCTCCCCCAGGACTTAGGATAAAAAACATGTTTTTCACATGGTTTTTGGAATAATAATAAATTACTATTCCCAAGGACTTAAGTCCCCAAGCTTAGACCCTCTTTAAAACCTTTCATACCCCTTTCCCTTAAAACCTTGTGGAATATTAGTACCCCATAATTATTTCTTCATGGTCAGTTTGCATACAGTGATGTTTATAGTTTTATTAATGTTCTGCATATTACATAAACAAAACTAGGCTCCTAGCCTTAACACTTAGGCTCCCAGCCTAATACACACATAAGCCTACTAGCTTATCAATAATCGGCTCACTAGACTACAATACATTCTTTACAATTCATAAACATGATTACAACATGGCTCGTCCTTGGGGATATTACAATCCCCTCCCCTTATTTTTGCATTGTCCTTAGTGCAACTTTACACAGTATCAACAAGATTTCCAAAATATTCAAAACGATGTGGGTATTCTTCCCGCATAGCATCTTCATGGTCCCATTCCATGTCCCCAGGACCATACCAGGTCCATTGGACCTTTACAAGCCCTATGGCTCGATTCCGAAGCTTTTTTCTTTTTCGGTCCAATATATGCATAGGATGCACTTGCAGGACACCTCCTTGTTCCACATGAATCACATTCCAATCAATTACATGATTAACATCGGGTATATATTTCTTAAACAATGAAACATGAAACACATTATGTGTAGTCATGGATGCAGGTAATGCAAACATATATGCAACTTGTCCAATCCTTTCTAGGATGTCAAATGGCCCAAAAAATATGGCTTCGAACTTGGTGTAGTTTCCCAGCTTCAAGGAACTTCTATTGTCTTTCACTTTCAGGAAAACATGATCACCCACTTTAAACTCTCTATGGGATCTGTTTTTATCAGCATAACTTTTTTGTCTGTCTTGAGAAGCCTTTGAATTATTCTTAATTTTTAGCATTTGTTCTTCCATTTCCTTGAGAAACTCTAGCCCAACTACTGCCTTGTCAGCTGGATTGTCCCAACTTACTGGAGTATTTCACTTACTACCATAAAGTGCTTCAAATGGGATCATCTTCAACGATTCTTGATACCCATTATTGTAGGCGAATTCTACCAAGTGCAGGTAGTCTTCCCATTTAGATTTTTTGTCCATCACATACATCCTTAGCATGTCTTCTTTCACTTGATTCACCCACTCTGTCTTCCCATCTGACTTAGGGTGTTAGGATGTACTGAAGTTCAGATTCGTTCTAAACCCTTTGAATAACCCTTTCTAGAAATTTGAGGTGAATTTCGGGTCTCTGTTAAACACAATTGTCTTGGGAATTCTGTGAAATCGTGCCACTTCCTTCATAAAAATATCAGCAACCTCCATTTCCTTGTGAGTAGTTTTTAACTAAATGAAATGGGAAGATTTCATAAGCTTGTCCACCAGCACCATAATTGAATCATGCTGCTTTCCTGTTCTGGGAAATCCTGTGATGAAGTCCATTGTCACCACTTCCCACTTCCACTCAAGAATGGGTAAAGGTTGCATCAACCTTGCAGGGTGCCTATGCTTAGCTTTAACCTTTTGGCATTCCATACATTTGGCGATGTATTCTTCAATCTCTTTATTCATACCTGGCCAAAAGTATTGGCTCTTGACTGCTGCCACAATTTTCTGATATCCAGGGTGCCCTGCATAAGGCACATTATTCATTTCATGCAAAATTGTACGTTTCAAGTCTTGGATATTAGGTACATAAATTTTGTTCTTATACAGAAGTATTTTGTTAGTTTCCAACTTATAATTCTCCAATTTCTGTGGAATCTTACCTTGTTGTAGCTTTGCTACCAAATCCCTGTACTGCAAATCTGTATTTCCAACCTCTGAAATTCTGCTTTTAATATCAGTTCGGTACATTCTAATGGTTGTAGCATGTGATTCATGCACTCTCCTACTGAGTGCATCAACCACTTTGTTCTCCTTCCCTTTGATATGCTTGATATCAAAGTCATACTCACAGATAAACTCCAACAGCCTACTCTGCCTAATGTTCAAGGTTGGCTGATCAAACAAATACTTGAGACCATTATAGTCTGTCCTTAGTTCGAACCTCCTTCCCATGAGGTAATTCCTCCATTTATTTAGAGTGTGGACTATGACTGCTAACTCCAAATCATGAGTTGCATAGTTCCTTTTGTTCTCTTTCAACTTTTTGGATTCATAACAGATTATGAATCCCTTCTGACCGAGGACTCCTCTCAATCCTTATTTTCATGCATCAGTGCACACCATGAATTCTTCATTTGGATCTACAGTCCTCAGGATTGGAGCATTGGTTAACAGTTGCTTCAATTGCTGGAAGCTTCTCTCACAATCCTTTGTCCACTGAAACGTCTTCTCGTTCCTTTGAAAGGAAGTGATAGGGTGAGCTATACTTGAGAACCCTGGGATAAACCTTCCTGTAATAACCAGCTAGACCCATAAAGGATATGACTTCTGTCACATTCTTATGTGCTGACCATTCTCTAATGGCCTCAATCTTCTCAGGATCTACAACTATCCCATCCTTCGAAATAATATTCCCTAAGTAATGGATCGTCTCCTGATAAAACGAGCATTTGTTCAACTTGGCATACAGTTGTTTCTCTCTAAGTACCTACAACACCATCCTCAAATGTTTTTCATTCTTTTCCTCCGACTTGGAATACACAAGAATGTCATCCAGGAATACTATGACAAGCTTGTCTAGATAGTCCTTGAATACACCATTCATCAGGCACATGAAAATGGCGCGTGCGTTTGACAACCCAAAAGGCACCACTGTGAATTCATAGTGACCATACCTTGTTCTAAAGGTGGTGTTACCAATGTCTTCATATTTTATCCTTACCTGGTGATATACCGACCTAAGATCTATCTTTGAAAATATATTTGCATCCTTCAAATGATTGAAGAGATCATCAATCTTCAGAAGAGGGTATTTGTTCTTTATAGTTACTTTGTTCAATTGTCTGAAATTGATACACAATCTCAGTGTTCTGTCCTTCTTCATGAACAAAATCGGGGCTCCCCAAGGTGACACACTTGGGCATATATACCCCTTCTTCAGAAGCTCTTCAACCTGCAATTGCAACTCTTTTAGCTCTGGCGCACTCATTTTGTAAGGGGATTTTGACACTGGAGCTGCTCCAGACATCAAGTTTACAGAGAAGTCAATATTTCTTTTAGGAGGTAGTCCAGGTACCTCCTGAAATACATATTCAAACTCTTTGAGTACCACATGATCTCCAATACTTGACACCTTATCCTTAGGTGTTTCCTCCAAATCGGATGAAAATAATTGACAACCTTTCCTGTAGCACTTCTTTAGTTGCATCGCTGATATTTATCTGATAGAAACAACTCTGGGAATTCCTTGGACTATTCTCCGATTTCCTTCCTCATCCAAAAAGGTGAATGCCTTGTTACGACAGTCCAAGATGGCATGGTTCTGGTTAAACCAATCCATCCCAATCAGACAGTCGTAAGACCCTAAAGGTAGAATATTCAATTCATCCTTTGTTATTAGTCCATTCATGTCCAATGGACATGATTTAACTAACTCAGTGAATTTCCTCTTGGTTCCTCTAGCCAGCTTCACTAACTAAGACTTTTCATGTTTGCTTCTTGAAAAATGAAAAATTTCCACCACTCTAGGATGTACATAACTATGTCAAGCCCCAAAATCAATTAAAATAGTAAAGGCATGGTTGTTGATCATACCTCCTACTTCAATCATGTGCAACTGAAATTCATCTTGCTTGTTTTCTAGTGCTGCATAGATCCTTGGCATTCTACTGCCCATGTCCTACATTGTTTCAGCTTTCTGAACATTATGGAAAACTCTCACTTTTCCATTTTTGTGGGGACAATCTATGTACTTATGGTTCCCCTCACATCCCCAAAACTGAATGGGCATTTGTCTTGGCCTTTGTTCCCCTACATCAGTGATTCGCTTCTCTTGAAATGATGGTTTTCCTTGAGGACTATGTGTGAAAAAGGGAGGTTTGTTTCCCTTCTACCTCTGTTCTTTCTTGAACTTCCTCTGGTCATCCCAAGCCTTTTGAAAGGTAGGATTTTCCCTTTGTTCAAGGTTGGTTGATCAAACAAATACTTCATACTGTTATGGTCTATCCTCAGTTCGAACCTCCTTCCCATGAGGTAATGCCTCCATTTCTTTAGAGCGTGTACTATGGCTGCCAAATCCAAATCATGACTTGCATAGTTCCTTTCATGCTCTTTCAACTCTCTAGATTCATAACAGATTACAAATCCATTCTAACTTAGGGCTCCTCCCAGTCCTTCTTTGCATTCATCAGTGCACACCATTAAATCTTCATTTGGATCTGCGATCCTCAGGATTGGAGAAATGGTTAATAGTTTCATTCAATTGTTGGAAGCTTCTCTCACAATCCTCTGTCCACTGAAGCGTATTCTCCTTCCTTTGCAAGGAAGTGATAGGGTGATCTATCCTCGAGAACCCTGCGATAAACCTTTTGTAATAACCATCTAGACTCATAAAGGATCTGACTTCTGTCACATTCTTAGGTGCTGACCATTCTCTAATGGCCTCAATCTTCTCAAGATATACAACTATCCCATCATTCGAAATAATATTTCCTAAGTAATGGATCTTCTCTTGATAAAACGAGCATTTTTTCAACTTGGCATACAATTGGTTCTCTCTTAGCACCTGCAACAGTGTTGGGTATGTGTTATATTCTTTGCATGTGTGTGTGTGGGCGCGTCAGATTCAACAACTACGTCTAACGATCCCTTCCGAGTAGTTCTCTTTGTGTCATGTGCTTCGGGCGCTTCCTAGGGGTGTCCCAGGGGGGGGCAAGTATGGCCCCCCTGGTTACGCGCAGCGCCCTGATTTTTTTTTGGGGGGTGTTTTTTTCTATTTTTAGCGGTTTTCTAAATTAATCCCGGATTAAGGGATT